>JAECUM010002298.1:0-15135 GCA_016617855.1 Megalonaias nervosa
AAATAATCGTTTGCAAATATCAGCTGCTTCATTAATGATTTCTGGGGAATTATTACCAGCTCGTTTTCCTCCGATGAGGATTTCTAATCGATCGACATCAGCAAGAATATTATTGGGACAAGTAATAAGACCACTTCCTAAACCACTTCCAGTTGCTCCGGGAGCGTCTTGAAATTCTTCTTCTAGTTCTCGTTCTAGTGTTTTTTTTTCTCGTTCTAGTTGTTTTATTTTTTTTTCTAGTTCTCGTTCTTGTACTCGTTTTATTTTTTTTTCTTTTCGTTCTATTTGTTTTATTTTTTTTTTCTCGTTGTTCTCGTTCTCGTTTCTCTCGTTCTCGTTGTTCTGGTGTTTTTTGTCGTTCTCGTTCTGGTATTTTTAGTTCTATTTGTTTTTGTTCTAGTACTAATCGTTCTCGTTCTAGTTTTTTTAGTTCTTTTTCTCGTTGTTCTGGTGTTTGTTGTTCTAGTCGTTTTTGTTCTAGTTGTTCTTGTTCTAGTTGTTCTTGTTGTTCTAGTCGTTTTTGTTCTATTCGTTGCATTTTTTCTCGTCGTTCTTGTTCTAGTCGTTGTAGCTCTTGTTGTAGTCGTTGTGGTGATGGTGTTTCAGATTGTTGTGATGGTAATTCAAATTGTGGTGGTGGTTGTGATAATCGTTTACTTTGTTCAACATATTTTATATGTTTATGTACAGCATCATCAAATTTATTAAAATCTATAATATCTTCATTAGATCTGATTTCTGGAATACCAGTAGCGACGCGATATATATCTCTGATCCAATTGGCAGAGCTTAATGATTTAATATATTCTGGTTTTACATATTTTTTTCTTTCATAATATCCAAACGCGGCAATATCAAATAATTGGATTGGGTCCCTGATAGCAGCAATACCTTCAGGCGTGAATTTATCTTTTATCTTAGTTCTGGTTCTTGATGGTTGTGGTGGTAGTTGAGCTGCTTGTGGTGGTGGTTGAGCTGCTTGTGGTGGTGGTTGAGCTGCTTGAATACGGCCAGCAATATCAGCAGGCAATGTTGCAAGAGCTCTTTGTGTTGCCTCAGTTGCTGTAACAATTTTCTTCGTTGGTTCGACAATCGGTTTAAATAATTTTTCTGTACCCTCTGTAAATTCCACCTGAGACTCCTGACGCGATTGTAGTTGTTGTTTAACAGAATCACGAACGGGTAGATATTTTTAATTGCCTCTAGTCGCTCTCGAGCTAATTTAGCTGAGTGTGGTTCTCCGATACTCATTATTGATAATATCTATATGGCTGTTTAATTTATAGCAGCAGAGAGGGTGAATGACATACGCACGTGACCAGATTGTGAAAAAATCTGGTCAATTAAAGAAGTTTTCATTATTAAAACAAAAATGTTTTTTTTCTTCAGGGAACCCTTAATTTTCAAAAATAAGGTCTCTACAAAGTTGTAGGGTTCACCCTCTCTGCTGCTCAGGCATTCTAACTAGACGCAAAAGAACCATTCATACATTTTATCAAATAATAATGCATGTTGGAGTCTGTCCTGTTTCTGCATGATTTGATTCAATATAATCCTCGTACTACACTGTTCTGTTGAATTGACGCTATGACCATGACACCTCGCTCTAAATCACATGCTATGAGTACTAAACAGTCGAACGATTCATATCCCTGCTACGTGGAAGTCTATTTTCCTCAGACAACAGAGTGACGTAATTCGGTAACTGCCCCTATAATTCCGTAAATTACCACACAGATGAGAGTTTGGAGTTATATCCCTTTGCGCACATGAGCATAGACATTACACCTCTTATTAAATCCACGTGAAAGGCAAATGTGTCGTTGTCATTTGTTGTGAGTCTATGTTCTTAAAATAAGAAACAGCAAAGGGTGAAATACAACAAGCTTTGTAAAATTTAACACATAATTTATTTCACTAAATTACAAAGTGAAAATGAGGAAAAAAAGAACTTACGCTATTGCGAATTAAATCCCAAAAGATGCCAAGAATTACAGACACAACTAATATAAAGTCCTGAATAAAACTCAGTACAAGTCCCGAAGAGATTCAAAACTGAAGAAGATGACTTGTCTGTTATAGCTTATGGATTGCTGATGTGTCAACGGTATTTTGTTGAATCACAGTAATATAATTCCAAGTTTGAATATATTATAAATTCCAGTGAATGTCTATATCCAAGAATTTTATCAGAGAACTTTTGTATTTCCAGTGAAAATAATCACTTGAATTCAGTAATTTCAAGAAAATAAATTTTTGCCGAAAGTGGTCACAACGTAATACAACTTGAAGGTGTTAGATGTTAAAGCACGAATGACCAAATCCTCACATTCACAAGATTATGTAGTTCTCTACTTGACATCAGGTCACAATTAGCATTTTGTATATAAAAAAAAAAACATTACCTAATGGAAAATAACCTTCTAGAATGATCTAATGAGCCTTGTCTGTTTACAGCACAATAACCTGTAAAATTCACTTAGGAAACTCCAAAACCCTGACCCAAATTAACATATTTACTCCATGTTTACCTGAAAAATCCTGATATTGAGCTCATATGCATAGAGCATAATGAAGCTATTATTTGTTGTTTACATAAAATGAAAATAATTTTTTTATAAAAAAAAAAAAACCATCAATCAGGTCAAGCAGAAATGAACTCAATTTTGGACAAGGTCAAGTCCAGCATAGAATGTTACATTACAAAAGCATGCAAAAAAAAAAAGAAAATTTAAACTAACAAACAAATAATTAAATTAATTATACATAACACATTCTTTTCCTTTGCTTGATTTGACATTGTAAATATCGGAAGCAGACGACGTGGTGTTTTCCTTCTATGTACTTACATGTGTAGTCGTCCATACAACCCTTCACTTAAAATGTACTTGTCCAGGAACTGAAAATGACTGGCGAGCAGGGTCGTCTTTTACCTTGAAAACTTCGATTTGGAATGAAACGCACAGACGATGACGGTGTTAAGGCCAAATGGGCATACTCAGGTTTCAAATTATAAATTAATAAATGAACTAAGTTCTGTGCATCTTTTATCTCATTTGTGGCTTTAGTTTTTTAAATCGGTGGGTGTAGGTACAAGAAACGGGTTGATTTATTCAAACTATAATATTTACTTCTAACTTAATGTTAAAAATGCAGGAATTTGCCAGTATTTCCAAAAGAGTAAAGAGGCAGCACATACCTTTGTTTTAATTATTGTTTGCCAAATGTGTGCATTCAGACTGAAAGTGTATTCTTGGTATTGCTCTTTGTTGGATTCAAAATATTACAAATTTTCCTTGAATCATATCCTAATGTAAAAACGTTAATGATTTTAAAATTGAAACCACATATTAATATTACAATGGGAACTACATTCGCCTATGTTAGGCTGTAACATTGTAAGAGCATGACACACTCATATATTTATAACTATGTTCCTAAGTATGTAGAAGCTTCTATTTTGTTACTACGTCGTACAAATTAGGAGTACTTGTCGGAATATAGCATGTATAATATACAAAGGCGAGATACGAATCTGCTGTGGATGCTGAGAAGTACAATGAATCGATAGTTTGAACCAACCTGCTATGTAACCAGACCCTCTGACGTATGCTGTATTTACATGACATGTGTATGATTCAGACATGTTTTAAAATTTCGTTTTCTATCCCGTAATTTAAAAGAGGCCCCGAGTGGCCGAGGGGTCTCAAGCCCTCACCGTTCCGGATCACTGCCATCTCACCTCTGTCTGCGTGGATTCTAGTCTCAGTCTCGGCTAACGTGGGTACGTAAGAAAAGCTTGCGTCAAATATGGTGACAATGGCAGCCTTTTTTAAAATCCTGCTATCTCTACTACTCCTAGATGGATGGTAATGTTGACATTTTTTCAATGTTTAATTGACGTTTTGGACAATCTTGCCAGCAGTGGAGCATAAGGGTTTCAGAAACACATGCAGCTTTCATTCTTCACTTTCAATATAGCTTTTGAATGTTTTGAGAATGTGGTAGGAATGATACTTTGTGACGTTAAACAACAACGTTGTAGCAACATTCCTACAAGTTCACCAAATCACGTTACCACAACGTTACTTGACAACGTTGCCACAACCATAGTGCAACTTTGCTGCAACATTGTTGTAACGTTGAATTGTTAACTGGGATCTGTACTGATATTTTATTCTCATTTAAGAACGTGACCTGACTTTTTATTTTACTGATAAACAACCAGTAGTAGAAACATTGTATCTAGTAGCTGACCTTGATTCAGAACTAGTAAGAGTTCTGGTAAACAACTTTGTTTAAAAAAAAAATTATTCTTTGTAAGAGTAAGATTCATTCAGTGGAATCAAGGCCATACCTGGAGTATATGATAATTATCATGCAACAAACTTCTATTCCTTCTGGAAAGATAAACTTTTGATCCCCATCCGGGTATCTGTGTTGCATTTTATTAGTCTTATAATTCATGTTATAATAAGAATTAGCCAGTTCGGGCTCTAAACCTTTCACACTTCAGCGGTGTTTTGTTGTGACCAGTTTGAGTTGAATTTTTATTTTATTGAATTTCAAGTGATTATTTTCCCTGGAAATATACAAGTGCTCATACAGAATTCTTGGTCAAAGACATTGATTGAAAACCAATTGGAATTCCAAACTGGAATATTATTTTCTGTAATTGAAGAAGGAACTGTTGACACATCAGTACGCCGCTGACCACAACCGACGTCATCGCCTTCCATTTTGAATTTCATCGGGATTCGAACTCAGATTCATGTAGGACTGTTTAATAATAGGATTCCTATTTTTTATTCTTGGATTAAGTTTGGATTTCATTCGTAAAACCGTAAGTTCTTTTTCTCATTTTTACCTTGGTTTTCTAGGGAAATAAATTATTTGTTAAATTTTACAAAGTTTGTTGTCTTCACTCTTTTCTTGTCACTTTTTGTAAGAGCCTAGACACGTAACAATCTGGCTGCTCCAGCTCCTAAAATTAGCATAGATCTGACATTGTTCTCACCGTTGACGACTATATTTTTCGAAATGACAAGAAGTTTGCACGGACGGAGCCAAGTATGGTTTGAATTTGTAAGTTATGAACCTAGATTGTGATAGCGCCACGTAAAGATATTTGGAGATAGATTATCGAGCATGATGCATAATGGACCGGAAATTAATTATATTTATTTGTATTGTGATTAGTACCTGTAAACATTGCAGTTTTGTATGAAGTGATAATCTGATCACTATCACTACATAATTGCCCTTAACTGTCAATAGTAGAAAATATTACAAATAAAAGCCGATTATGCCAACATTGCTACATTGTGTTTTAATCCCAGTGCAGGCATATGTTTATGCCTTATAATGCCTTATACTGGTTGATAAATCTTAACCAGCTGACAAACAACTTTCCTGGATACTTCATTAAATATATAATTAAATAGATCAATAAATTATTGACAGCGTGTCTTCATTTGATGTTTTGATAGTTTCTTTAACTGATAATCAACTGGTTTGAAACCACCATTATATTTTTCTTTTTGTCTATCATCAGTTTAGCATTACGTGTCATGTCCTCCCGTGTGAATTATGGGTGTTAAAGGAAACATACACATCGGTTTCCAAACCAAAGCAGACAATCGGCATTCACTTTCACAAACGTTCTTTTCGACAACAGACAAAATATACTATGCAGAGATCCCCCCAGTCGATCTAGCTTAAGATTAGACCCTGAGTGCGTTTTGATTTTCCATTCTATCTCATATTTATTAGTACCTTTATATAAAGAAGAAAAACGTTTCCAACTCCAATATTTATAAATCATTTATTAATAATAGCTAAAGCAACTGGACAGACGCGACCGAAACGTGAAAAATAACAAACTTGCAAATGTCACCTACAAGCCGTGAAAGTTGTTGTTGAACTGTTGAAAGTAGCAAAAGATACAGGGGAAATTTTTGCAGGCACATTCTAAGGATAACAAGTAAATCGCGAATGCCTGTGTGTGTGTGTGTGTGTGTGTGTGTGTGTGTGTGTGTGATATTTGGATTTTTAACGTAGCTTTAAACATTTTCGGTCATATCGCTACGATATATGCAGTGTGGCAGTTTAGAGTGATGTCTAGCACTGGGGCCTGATGCCGCAGATATGTAGCATGATGTCCCACCCAGTCACATTCTCCTTACACCAGGCCGACCAGTCCTAACACTATCCTCTTAATGCTGAGCACCTAGCGAGGCAGCTGTTAGTCCCATTTTTATAAATCTTTGGTATGACTCGGCCAGGGTTCGAACCCGCGACCTTCCACATCCGAGGCGAACTCTCTAACCACTAGGCCACCGGAGCAGTGGCGAATGCCTGATGAAGATCATATCCAGTCAAGGATTTGCAATATCAGGTGGCGGTGATTAGCAACTTTAGTCGGCTGCTAAAGCTTCTGGATAAAGATGACACAAATTTTAATCAGTGAATGCACATAAAAGGTGAAACATACACTTGAGCAGATGTGCAGAATAGCGTATTACAGATTCTAGCTCTCTCCGAGTTACGGATGCACTTGTGTCAAGTTAAAGTAATATCTCAAATTTCGGTCCACCATTTGATGCAGCCTAAATTGGAGGTGGAAAACATTTTATTTATTTTTGTACATATTTCAGACCAACTCTTTGAATGAAAATGATAGATTTAAATAATTTAATATTTCCTATAACCACCCATAAGATGGGTTGTACTCACTCCCACATTGCCTTGTGGTTGTTGTTGTTATTGGGTTTAACGCCACTTTTCAGCACAAGATAGGCTATACATGGCGGCCAGTATAAATGGTGGAGGAAGAACCCCGGAAAACCCCGGAAAGAACCATCGACCCACAAGAAACTACTGACAAGCTTTCTTACATACTCACATTGGCCGAGCTCGAGCCTCGAACCTATGCATACAGGTGAGATGGCAATGATCCGTAACGGTGAGCGCTTTAGACCCCTCGGCCACATTGCTTCGTGAGTTCGCAGCTCGAATAGTCATACCACTCTAACATTGCCGGTGATTGGTCTGTCATTGGCTCCTACGGTTAGAAAACAATATACTACCCGGTATATACAAATTCAAATAGATTTACATAGTTATGTTTTCTCGTGTGTCTAACAGTCCTTACAATCACATTACAACAGCAGAAATAAGCAGAACAAGCTTTTCTCCTTGAACAGCAACAGCGAGAAGAAGAAGAGGCAAGAAGGAAATGAGAGGAAGAAGAAGAAGCAGTAGAGAAGAAACAAGGTCTAGGAGAGAAGGAGAACAGTGAAAGTCAAACGGTAACGGTACTCTTAGACATTTTGGCAGAGTTAAGGAGTCTAAAACAAATGTATAAAACAAATGTATCAGACTTCTTTATTACGACCCAAGAGAAAAAGACCTTAACGAGCCAAACAGTCCAACCCGGTTAATACACCGGAGATACCACCCCTAGTGATTTCTACCAAATCATTGACAGGAGCAAGTCCAGAAGTAGGCCTTGGCCGTGGCAAAGGCTTAAGGCAGTTAAAGCTGATTGCTTCTCGTTCCTGAGTTTTTTTCTTTGAAAGAAAAACAAACACCCAACGGTACTTTTCAGGGCGACACACTTCTTTCGAAAAGAGATTGTATTCATTTTGCCAAAATCAATTAAAACTTAAAATCCCTTTTATTTATTTAACCCTATGATGCACGTGAGTGAGTCCGTGAGTGTAGGCCCTTTATCATTCTAAAAAATCAAAACCAAGAGACACGTTTTTTCAGTCTGGTCTATTCTGGTATAAATTTTTACAATCCAATTCACAACACAAGACAACACTTTTTTAAAAAGTTCATGTGTACAAGGAGAGAGCTCTTAAGCTTACTTGGCCATCTTAATTTTGCATCAAGGATTATTGTGCATGACAGAACTTTTGTTTCTTACCTTTTATTATTGGCAAAGTCAGTCAAAGAACTATATTATTATGTGTATCTGGATACTGAATGCAGACTTATGAATAAACTTACCTCTGCTGCTGATTTCGAACTGTATACTGATGCATCTTCCATGCACGGCTTTGGTGCCTACTTTCAAAGGAAGTGGTTTGCAGGAAAATGGCCTAAAGGTATTTCTATTCATGATAATGAATCATCTATGGCTTTTCTTGAATTATACCCAATTGTTGCTGCTGCTGTGCTTTGGAGTCATAATTGGACGTCCCGAAAAATTATCTTTAACTGTGACAATCAGGCAACAGTTGTCATAATTAACAAAGGTCGCTCAAAGAGCCCCGTTATCATGAGACTTATGCGGAGACTCACATTGTGTGATATGACTTATTGTTATGTTGTGACTGCGCGATACTTGCCAGGTGTAAAAAATTGCATTGCTGAATCTTTATCTCGTTTTCAGTGGAACAGATTTCATCAGCTTGCACCGGAAGCAAACAGGGTCCCAGAAACATGCCCAGGTCTGCACGAGATTCTGTATTAACGGATGTTATCAGCCATCTCTGGGATGCTGCCATCAGTCCTGCAACACAGACAGCTTACCAATCTGGCCTACAGCATTTCCTCAATTTCATGGTTATGACCGGCAAATATCAAGGGTCAGGACTTCCTCAAATTTCTGAGGATACTCTTCTTCAGTATGTAACTCATTGTTATGGCATGCAGAAATTGCGCTACAACACGATTAAGCTTTGCTTGTGTGCAATTCGTTTTGCATATCTAAAGAGCGGACTTCCAAACCCACTTTCACAGCAAGATGGACATCAGTGCTTTCGCTTGTTCACTATTTTGAGAGGAGTGAAACGTTAGCAATCTAATCTTGACAGACCAAGGCTTCCTATAACTTTTCAGCTGCTGAAGCAGTTGTGTTTCCTATTTCGTACAGGACACTTTTCACCATACATAGATCTCTTCATGGAAGTGGTGTCATGTGTTGCATTTTTTGTTTTTTTTACGATGTGGCGAATTCACTGTTTCCACTGGCAAGTTTGATACTGCACTCTATTTATGTCTTCAAGACGTTTCTGTTGCTGCAGATTATTTTACTTTGAAACTTAAATCTTCAAAAACGGATCCTTTCCGCAAAGGGATTACTTTGTTTTATTACAGGACAGACAACTCTACATGTCCTTATTTAGTGATGGTGAAACTTCTGCAAGTACGTAAAAGCATGGGTGCCCTTCCAATGGACCCATTGTTTGTGGATCCATCTAATCAGGTGCTAACGCGATCATTATTCATACATACTTTACGCAGTTCATTGCAATCTCTTCATGTGGATCAAAACTTGTATAATGGACATTCATTTCGTATTGGTGCTGCAACCACGGCGGCTGCGGTACGCATGAAAGACCACCTGATCAAGACTCTAGAACGATGTCGTCCGACTGTTATACCAGATATATTCATGTGTCCGGACATTTGTTACGCCAAGCACAAACATCTCTCTGTTCATAGCTGAATTTACGGTGTTTGACTTTGTCAGAACATGTCATGTGCGGTTTGTCTAGGACATGCAAACATTTTCATATATTATACTTGCCATAATGCTTTCATATATTATATTGCCAGGTTTGAGATGCTTGCTACAGGGTTTCCTGCCATACAACAAACAAACAAACAAACAAAAACCAAAAACCACTATATATTGGGGGCACTCTGTGCAATTTCATCAGACAACTTCAATTGCACATCGTTTGGGGATTCATGTCGTGATACTTAATTCTCTTGCGCCCAATACTACATGTGCCTCTATCAGATCCTTAGTTACTTGTAGTAGTTCAATTTCTGAGTTCAGCTCCTTAGCCAGCTGCATGCTCAGAGTTAATTTCCTAGTTGCAGCTCCATAGTTAGTTGCACTTTGATTGGTATATGCAACTCCATAGTTAGTTGCAGTCCCTGTTGCAACTCCATAGTTAGTTGCACCGTAATAGGTCTATGCAGCTCCATAGCTAGTTGCAGTCCCTGTTGCAACACCATAGTTGTGCCTTGATTGGTATATGTAGCTCCATAGTTAGTTGCAGTCCCTGTTGCAACACCATAGTTGTGCCTTGATTGGTATATGCAGCTCCATAGCTAATGCCACAGGTGCAGCTTCTTAGCCAGTCGCACCATACTCTACCATATTATTCTTAGTCTGTATGAATATGAATATTGTTGTATGCTTATAAGTTAGATGCATCTAACTTGCTGATTGTATGCCACAGAGTTGCTCCCAGTATATGCCAAAGTTGTAAATAGATGGATATATCAATTATATAGTTGAGAATAAATATTTTACCTACCATTTCTATTCTTGTTGTGTATTGTGTAAATCGAAAACATAAACTGTGATTAAACTGAGAAATTTTTGCTATTTGTACAAGGACCGTACTGACGTCATCGCTTTCCATATTGGAACGTCGGAGAGGTTCTAACCTGGATTCTAATAGAACTATTAGTGATAGGACTTGTATTTTTCATAGAACTATTAGTGATAGGACTTGTATTTTTCATTCTTAGGATTAAATTTTGGATTATATTCACAAACCGTAAGTCCTATTTTCCAATTTTTACATTGTTTTCTCGGGAAATAAATTATTTTGTTAAAATATACAAAGCTTGTTGACTTCACTCTTTTCTTCTGTTACATTTGTACTAGCCTACACGTAACAGGAGACAATTGGCTCGCTCGTCCTTGGGAAAGATGAATTTTGGTTGAATATTTTAGAAACTGCTTTTTTGAAATTTAAATTCCCCTAGTTTTTAAATTCAAGCAATATTTTACATTTTGTTTGAAATCTTTAGTGAAGACAACAGGCTTTCATTCACAGTGTCATCAAAAGTGAAAACGTTTGTTTCTAGTCCAACTCAGGAGCAGTTGGATAGTCTGATAAAAGATGAGTTGCTTGAACTTGCTGAAGCAAAATCTTCCTTAATGAAAAAAGAAATTAAAAATATTTTGATTCAAAATTTATTGGATAAGAATGTTTTTGATAAAAGTGTTTTGGCTTCGGTCAGTAAGTCGGTATCGGACTCTGACATAAAAGTAATGGAATTAAAAATGAAATACAAGATGGAATTGGAGTTAAGGAAGCTCGAGCTTCAGAAAGAAAAAGAACAAATGCAGTTGCAATTAGAAGAGATGCAATTGCAAGTGCAATTTGAAAATGAGGGGAGAGAGAGAGAGAGAGAGACAGGAGAGGGAGAAAGATAAACAAATGAAATTACAATTTGAGAAAGGGGAGAGGGGGAGACAGGAGAGAGAAGAAGATAAACAGTTACAATTTGAAGAAAGGGAGAGAGAGAGAAGCAGATGCAAATCCAAAAAGAGAAGGATGAAGAGGAATTTCAAATTAGAATGACAGAATTTGAGCTGCAAGTGAAAAGCACATTTCCACTTTACATGCAAATTCAAGTTTTGATATTACAAGAAATAGAAGGTTAGCGTCCCCTTTTAGAGAAAATGAAGTAGACAAATATTTTATCTATTTTGAAAAAGTTGCTGAAAATTTGAAATGGCCAAGGGAGCATTGGACACAATAATTACAATGTGTAATTTTTGGCAAGGCCCAAGATACCTATGCATCCCTGTCAGAACAACAAAGTTCTGACTATGATTTGGTTAAGGAGTGCATCTTAAGGGGTTATGCGTTAGTCCGCGAGGCTTATCGGCAAAAATTCAGAAACTAGGAAAAAGAACCTGGACAAACTTATGTTGAATTTGCAAGAGAAAAAGAAAAGTTCTTTGAGAGATGGTGCTTCGCCCAGAAAGCTGAGCATGACTATGAAAATATTAAACAAATTGTGTTCCTTGAAGAGTTTAAGAACTGTGTCACATTTGATATTAAGAATCACCTTGAAGAGCATGAGATTGAAACCTTGGAAAATACTGCTGTTGCTGCTGATACGTACTCCTTAACTCATAAAGTTCCTGTTGTAGGCAAATCATTCACTCAGCAGTCTACAGGTAAAAAGGTATTCCAGCCCAATACAACTCCTCCTAAAATCAATCTGGTACAACTTCATAAAATCAAGCTTCTAATAAACTTGATTGAAAATCCTTGTCTATTACTACGTGTACGTATTGCAAGAAAAAAGGACACGTCATTTCTGATTGCTTTACATTGAAATATATGCATCAGAATCAAGAGAGACCTACCCCAAATGCTTTTATTTCTAAGAGGTCATGGTCACGGTCGTGTTTTGAAAGCAATACATTTGTTGGGTCTAATAAACCCCAGTCTGAGTTTATTATGGAGAATTATGAACCATTCATGTCTAAATGTTCTATGTCACTCTTGGGTGATTTGCCAATCCTATCCCTATTAAAATTTTAAGGGATACAGGTGCTTCTCAGAATCTTTTATTATCAGGTACTTTGCCTTTTTCTGAGAAGTCCTGTTCTAATGAGAGTGTTCTCATACAGGGAGAAGAGTGCGGCATTGTTAATGTTCCTCTCCATTCCGTACATTTGTCATCAGACTTAGTTTCAGGACATGTGCCAGTCGGAATAGTGTCTAATTTACCCGTTGAGGGCATTCATTTGTTGCTAGGCAACGACCTAGCTGGAGACAAGGTTGTGGTTAATCCACTTGTAACTGACAAGCCTTCTTTGGATCAGAAAGTTGATCCAATTGAAAAAGAATAATAATAATAATAATGAGGACTTTGTATAGCGCCTAATCTTTAGAAGCTCTAAGCGCTTTACAACATTTGACAAAACTTAAAAACATATATAATGATATGATTACAAAATTAAAAACAAACACCACGAAAGTAGAAACAGAAAATATGCTGTAAATATTTAAGGCAAGGATACATTATTAGGTCTTTAAGTCTGTTCTTGCAGTTGAAATAGGTGAGTTTTAAGAGCGCTCTTGAATGAGATCACTGTGTCTTTGTGTCTAAGTGCAGTGGGCAATTCGTTCCATGTTGCTGGGCCCTGGTATGCAAAAGAGCGTTGTCCATATGATTTCATCTTCATAGTGGGAATGATGAGAATACGAGTGTCAGAAGAGGAGCGTAAGCATCTTGCAGGTGTGTACACATGGGGGAGGTCAGATAGGTACGTTGGACTGGAGCCCGTCAGTGAAACGTAGCACAGAGAACAAATTTTGTGTTTAATTCTGGATCGTATGGATAGCCAGTGTAGGGTAGAGAGCAGGGGAGAGGCGTGCTCTGATCGTGGTACTCTAAGGATGATCCGAGCAGCTGTATTTTGAACTTTTGAAGTTTCTGAAGTAGATATTGAGACGAACCAGACAGAATTGAGTTACAATAGTCCAGTCTTGAAAGTACTAAGGAACACACAAGTGTTTTAGTGGCATCAACTGAAAGATATTTGCGAATGGAGCTGATTCGTCTCAGCTCAAGATATGCAGCCTTGCATATATTCATGACATGTTGGTGCAACGAGAGAGTACTGTCGAGAGTGACACCGAGGTTTCGTACTGACTGTGTGAATTTAATGTTGGTGTTGCTGATATTTATTGTCTGAGGTAAAGGATGTGAATGAGAAAGTCTTTGTGTTGTAATCAGGATGGCTTCAGTTTTATCATCATTCATCTGCAGCTTGTTACATGTCATCCATGATTTCACATCGGAAATGCACCTCTCTACGCCTTGGATGGTAGCTTCAACTTCAGCTGGATGGCTAGATTTGTATATTTGGGTGTCATCAGCATACAATTGGTGAGACACTGGATGATGATCTATGACACTTGAGAGTGGCTGAGTGTATAGAATGAAGAGAACAGGTCCAAGAACAGACCCCTGTGGAACACCACAGCATAGTTCAACTGGGCTGGAGTGTTTTCCATTTGCGGACACAATTTGTGTCCTGTTGACCAACGTAGGACTTGAACCATAGTAAGGCCGTATCATGAATGCCAAATACATGCTGGAGACGGTGAAGTAATATATCATGGTCTATAGTGTCAAATGCTGCAGACAAGTCAAGGAGAGTGAGGACTGTAATCTTTCCGCTATCCAAAGCAGAGAGAAGGTCATTGACTACTTTCAGAAGAGTAGTTTCAGTACTGTGGCAAGGGCGATATGCAGACTGTACATTGCTAAAAAGCCTGTTTGAATTCAGATGAGATACAAGTTGGGATAGAACAACTTTTTCTAAGATTTTGACATGAATGGGAGATTAGAAACTGGGCGGTAGTTCTTTAAATCATTATGGTCGAGTGTTGGTTTCTTCAGCAGAGGCTTTACAATGGCAGTTTTGTAAAATGATGGGAATTCGCCAGTTGAGAGAGAGGTATTAATAACATCAGTTAGTGAAGGCAGTATTGGATCCAAGCACCCTGAGTAATACCCAGCTTGTGCAGTTACCAGAGCTATGGCAAAGAAAGCTCTTGAGAATGATTTTGATAAGGAAAATATTCATTTAGCTGACACATGTATTGGTCAGGCTTTTGATGAGGTCACTTTCACTTCTAATTTGGATCACTCAAAAGGTATTGATCACAGTGATCCTCTCTTAAATACGCATTCTGTTTTATCTAATCAGGGTGATAAACGACAATCACTTGTCGTCGAACAGGAAAAAGATCCTGAGATCTCCTATTTGTTTCAAAGGGCCATTAGTGAAACTGAAGTCACTGAAGTACCTGTCTGTTATTTCATTAAAAATGGAATTCTTATGAGAAAATGGAGACCTCCCGAGGTACCTGCTAAAGACGAGTGGTCAGTGAACTATCAGACTGTAGTTCCAAAATTTTACAGACGGGAAATTCTTAGTTTGGCCCATGAAACTCCTCTGGCTGGTCATTTAGGGATAAATAAAACTTATAACAAGATCTTGACTCACTTTTATTGGCCAAAAGGCAAAAGTGAAGTTTGTAAATTTTGTAGATCTTGTCATACTTGTCAAATGGTAGGAAAACACAATCAGAAGATACCTAAGGCTCATCTGCAACCAATTCCTGCATTTGACGAACCATTTACCAGAATTATGGTAGATTGTGTTGGTCCCTTACCTAAGACCAAGTCAGACAACCAATATTTATTGACCATTATGTGTGCGTCAACAAGATTCACAGAGGCAATTTCTTTGAGGAATATTAAAACCAAAACTATAGTAAAAAGCTTTGATAAAGAGTTTTACCCAATCTGGCCTTCCCAAATCTGTCCAATCGGATCAAGGGT
>JAECUM010002299.1:0-43214 GCA_016617855.1 Megalonaias nervosa
CTTACCTAGAAAATCTCTTGACGTACGGAAAAGAGGCCAAGAACACTCATCTGGATGCTTGCGTGGTATGGAAACCTGACACCGCAGGTGAGAACACGTTTAACGACAGAGCCCTGACAGCCGATGACGATCCTCACAATGTGGGTTTTAACGATCATCGAAGGAAAATCCTGCAAGGTCGTAGTTTAGAACTGATGGATCGTTTGCATTTGGACATGTGGTTGCAAGAGAAGTATTTGCTGAACGGAGTGGATATTCGCCTGAGACTCAATCGCAGCAGCGTCGCTTTCCATTTGATGGCTCAAGCCAACGAGTACAAAACCATCATCCAAGAAGCCAGACTTTACGTGCGACGTGTAGAAGTGTTACCTAAAGCGGGAAACGACATCAGTCAAACATTGAGCAGATCGACCGCCAAATATCCGATACGACGTGTCGAAGTGAAAACATTCACCATTGCTGCTGGACTCCGATCCAAGATCGAAGATCATCTGTTCCAAGGACAGTTACCCAACCGTTTAATCGTTGGTATCGTCAGTAATGCAGCCTTCAACGGAGCCCACGATCAAAATCCTTTCCAGTTTAAGCACTACAGAGTGTCCAAAATTGAAGTCAGTCGCGATGGCAAGACCTTGTGTACCAGACCCTTCGAACCTAACTTTGTCCAGAAGAATTACTTGAGATCGTACTTGTCCCTGTACGAAGCTACCGGACAACTAGGAACCAACACCAGTCACGGTATTTCGTACGAAGATTATGTAGGAGGTTACACTTTGTGGGCCTTTGATTTCACTTCAGACCAAGGCAGCGACGAGGGACATTTCCACCCTATAAAATCTGGTCAACTGCGTGTGGAACTTCAGTTTGCAGAAGCTCTCACTGAGACGGTCAACGTCATCCTGTATGCTGAATTCGATAATACCATAGAAATCAACAGTTTGAGAGAAGTCATTCTAGACTATTAGACACAATGGAAGACTCCTATCCTCTTTAAACAATGGAGAATCTTTGGACATGGAATGGGAGGATAGCGTGAAAACAGAACCCCCAGACGAAGTCAAAGAGGACGAGGTAGTCGTCAAGTCCAGATGGTCAGAACAAGAACAACATTTAGTGTCCTGTTTTGCTAAACACCTAGCGAATACAATTACGGAATTGTCCAAGAAATATTGTTACGGATGTCAAAACGATCATCCCAGTCAAATTCAACACGATAAATGTATGATGATGAGTCAAGAAGAAAAATTGGACGAGTATCTGGACGACGCTTGGAGTGGTATAAAGGCTTGCGTGATCATTCTTGTCCTCCACTGACTACTCTAGAGATCTATCGCATCGAAGCTCTCTTAGCCCAGAGTGCGGAGACAAGGCAAAGAAACGGATACTTGACAGATCGTTTCAAACAAAAAGTCAGAATTGAATTGATGACTTATCATTACCTGTGAAAAAAAACAAAAACAACACAACAGAAAATGGATACCTGGGAACTTTATTACCTTTTGAACAATAGTTCGTATACTGCTTCTTGGAATCCTGTCGTGTGTGCTAAAGATGAACTACCTCATCGCAAACCTAAAGACCATCAAGCTTATGTCATCAACACGGACGAAAGTCATCTTCCAGGCACTCACTGGGTTGTCGTCTACTTCCCTCAAGAGAATTGTGTGGAATATTTTGATTCGTATGGATTACCCCCTTTGGAAGACGATATCATTGACTTTATGAGAAGAAATGCCCAGACGACACGATACAATAATGTGAAATTACAGGGTACAGATTCCATGGTGTGTGGACAATATTGTGTATATTTTCTTCATCAACGCAGTCTTGGATATCCTTTAGAACATTTAATGACTTATTTTGATCGTCACTCTTCTAGAAACGATGAGAAAATAGATCGATAGATCGATGGTTTTGTTACCATTATAGTTATCTTTTGTCTTTAGCTAGGAAACGTAGTGTACATCAATGGCCTCATGACTTCCATCAATGGAAATCTCACATGATTTCACAACGTTGTCAACCTTGTCAAAAATAATTTGTTTGATTTTACTTGTTACTTGTGACTTATGACTTGTTACTTGTTACTTGAATAAAAAATGTTGTGTTTTGAAAAAAAAATGTGTCTGTCGTTTGTTTTAAAAAAACACTGTGAATATATGCTCTTTGACTTCTTTCTATCCCTCATCATGACATTCGCTATCATAGCATTCCGACACTAAAACCAAGTAGGGATGTTTTCTATCGCGTCCGCGTTTGAACCATATAAAGCGGGTGGGTCTCCAGTCTGACCATTCACTGTTGACTCGTCAACCTATGAAGATGCCTTCAGACTAGCCCAGCTGAACGAAGCTTACGTCAATTTGCATCGTGTCAGGCTAAACCTGATACCGAAGCCTGAAGAAATAGAGAATGTTAGGATGCTCTCCACAGTCCAAGGTCTGATAGAAGAGATGTTTAGAGAGGAAATTAAAAAAGAACAAGAAGAATGGACTGAAAAATACAGACTTCAGAAGAAGCAGAGAGAAGAACAACAACAACAGCAGCAGCAGCAGCAGCAGCAGCAGCAAGAACCAGACAGAGGTTTTGTGGACTGTCGAGTAGACACCAAAGAATTCTCTTTCTCTTTTCGCAGAAGCAGACCGTATCCAATAGGAAAGCCTACTGCCAGACGGGGACGCAATCTTAGACAGTAAAAAAAGATTGCCATTACTTCCGTGAACAAAAAAAAACAGCCCTTTTCAGGGCTACCCAATACTCTCGAAAAGACATACTCATTCAATTTGCCAAAATTTGTCATTAGAAAATAGAAGTGTGTCTATAAGCACTTCGTTTCTTTTGTCAGTAAAACAAAATATTTGTGTGTTTGTATGTTTAAAAAAATAGAAGTGTGCCTATAAGCACTTCGTTTCTCTGTCTTGTCCAATCGTGTCTGCCTGTGTTTGTAAGTAAAAAGTAAAAAAGTCAACGTGAGTGCTTCTTTTAAGTCCGCGTGTTACATGTGATGGTAAATTTGAGTGCTAGGGAATGTTTACTTTCACGTCCGTGCTTCAAGTATATAAATTGGTGCGATCGTCAGTCTGGTTACCCACGTTGACGTAGCAGCTGCAACAAAATGAGTAGACTAACAAAACTACTAGAACTCCAGATGCACCTGGAGCATGCCAGGCGTCTCCTGGATGAGCTGGCTATGGAGGCGGCACAGGAGGAAGCCAGGTTAAAAGAAGAAGAGAGCAAAAAGAAGAAGGAAGAAGAGAAAGAAAAGAAAAGAGGGATCCTGCCTCACCTCTTCATGAGACCTCAGTGTGAGGTCAAACCTGAGGTGAGGACACCTGCACAACCACATCCACAACCACAGCCACAGCCACAACCTGTACCAAGAGTCGCTGTCCTCCAGACAGAAAACTGGGAGGAGGAATTGGAAAGACAGAGACAAGAGTGGGAGCCTCGACGTCAGCATCCCAGGGTGCTAAATAGAAGAAGAAGGGAACAAGTATTCACTATCCCTCAAACTGAGGAGTGGGATAGTGAAGCCAATCAACCTCTCTCTGCGCTCCCAACCACACGCATCAATTGGGAGCAGGACTGGAGCCGGCGATGCGTGTGTGGTGCCCGCCCTGGGAGATGTCATCATTAACCAGGTGCATTTGCAGTTCTAAAAAACAGCCCTTTTCAGGGCTAACCAGATCTCTAGAAAAGAGAAACTATTCAATTTGCCAATTAGTGTGAATGTAGTGTAGTGTGACTATAAACACTCACTCTTTACTGATGTGTGTGTGTGTGTGTGTGTGTGTGTGTGTGTGTGTGTGTGTGTTTGCATGCGCGTTCGTTGGTGTGAATAGTATATGGGTGTGTGTTTTTCTTCTCTTCCTTCGTTGGTGTGATAGTATAATGTGTGTTTTTCTTCTCTTCCTTCGTTGGTGAGGATAGTATAATGTGTGTTTTATGCTTGCTCGTTCGTTGGTGTGGATAGTATATTGTGTGTTTTATGCTTGCTCGTTCGTTGGTGAGGATAGTATATTGTGTGTTTTATGCTTGCTCGTTCGTTGGTGAGGATAGTATATTGTGTGTTTTATGCTTGCTCGTTCGTTGGTGAGGATGGTATATTGTGTGTTTTATGCTTGCTCGTTCGTTGGTGAGGATAGTATATTGTGTGTGTTTTATGCTTGCTCGTTCGTTGGTGTGGATAGTATATGGGTGTGTGTTTTTCTTCTCTTCCTTCGTTGGTGTGATAGTATAATGTGTGTGTGTTTTATGCTTGCTCGTTCGTTGGTGAGGATAGTATAATGTGTGTTTTATGCTTCCTCGTTCGTTGGTGAGGATAGTAAATTGTATGTGAAGTGAGTGTAAGGGATGTTTTCCTTCACGTCCGTGCTTGAAGTATATAAAAAGTATAGCGTTCGTCATTCGCGCCATTCAACACAGAATACAAGATGGATCTTTTTAACAAGTTGACAGACAGTTGGTGGTGGATGATAGATGGAGTCCATGTGGTGGAAAGACTTCAAATGGAGTGGAGGTTTGAAGTCAGCCTAGACTTTATGACAAGTATGAGAGTAGCAAGTTATGAACTACAAGGCATAATAGTGGAGGAAGCGGATAAGTTGAGAGGCTTCAACTATCCAAAATATGTCAGAGTAGGCACATTGAAGCAGACCCTTGATGTTGTCACCAAAATAAGGTGTTTTTTGGAAGACACATTCATTTTAACAGAATGGTCTTTTGTAGAAAAAGGCTTAGACAATATCAAGAAAGCGGAAGACCTGATGAAAAAGGTATTGGAAGAAGAAGTAAAGAAGATCAAGGAGACGTGAGCAAAAGAGAGGAAGGAGAAGGAAAACAAAAAAGAAGAAAGAAGAGTTTGAGAAACTAAATCAGAACTGGATGAAAATCCAACAAAAATTCAGAGCTCTCGGACATCCTGACTGGATGCCCGAAGAAGAAAAGAAGAAAGGAATTATTCAAAAAGTCAGGACATGGTGGAAGAACTGGAGAAGATAAAAGAAGAAGAACCCAAAGGCCCTTTTCAGGGCCACTTCCAATACCTCGAAAAGATCTTAATTTTCATTTTGTCTCCAACCTAAACGAATATATAAAACCCTTACTCTACTAAAAACACGAACGCTCTTGATTCGTGTTTGTCTATAGCCCTCTCTCAGGTAGCCTGACGTCACAGTACTTCTCTTTTTGCTACATTGTTACCAATGTGACGTCATGCCACCTGTCGCTTATCGCTATACAAACCCACAGTATACTAGTCGCCGCTCTACAAAATTTCCATTGACGCTATACAGGCCCAGGGTGTGCTAGTCCCTCTACCCAATTTTCCATTGACGCTATACAGGCCCAGGGTGAGATTTTATTTCTTGACGCTATACAGGCCCGGGGGGGGTCTGTAATGCTAATTCCCATTGACGCTACGGTAACCCCATATACTACTTATATATATATATATATATATATATATATATATATATATATATATATATATATATATACACATTTTTGTACAAATGTCATTGTAGCAGGCCTCATGGAAGATTGGTCAGTTGACCAAATGAGCTTCTTCTTTAAATAAAGTCATTATTATTATTATTATTATTATTATTATTATTATTATTATTATTATGCTATCCAAAACAGACACCCCTACTATCCGGGTATTGCCAAAATTGCTATCCAAAATAGACACCCCTACTATCTGGGTAATGTCAAACACGATATCCAAAGCAGTCACGCTTACTAAATGGGTACTGTCAAACATGCTATCCAAAACAGACATCGCTACTATCCAGGTACTGTTTATTTAATCACAATGTAACACACATCCCTACTATCCATCATATGCCACATATAAAATCCAAGAACTGCATTTTGATTACTTTCTAACTTCACCCTACACTCTAATGAAAAGGCTAGAGGTATTTATACATACATACATACATATATACATACATACATACATACATACATACATACATACATACATACATACATACATACATACATACATACATACATACATATATACATACATATATACATACATACATACATACATACATACATACATACATACATACATACAAATGGATCCAACACGCCAACACGCCTGAAACGGAGGAGGTGAAAATATCATCGGAACGTATTCTGTGGATGGTTGGGACTTAGAGAGCCCTAAGATCGTGTACGAGTTTAATGGTTGCTTATTTCACGGATGTCCGATCTGCTACCCTGAACAGTACACTTATACAAGGCCACTTGCCAGGGGCGCTTAAAGTTAGAACAGCGAGGATACCAAGTGGTGGAAATGTCGGAACACGAGTACGATCACTGTTTGAAAACCAATCCCGATTTTAAACGCATCGTGGAAAGTTACAAGTTAGTGGAATCTCCGAACCCGCGGGACAATTTGTATGGAGGAAGGACGAATGCCACCTGTTTGCTGTATCATGCCGACGAGAAGAAAGGATAAGAAATCAAATACTTGGACGTGTGTTCACTGTATCCTTACGTGTACAAATATTGTCACTTTACCGTAGGACACCCACAATTGCTGACGGAACACATCGACGTGGACAACATTCGAAATTCGAAGGATTGATTAAATGTAAAGTCTTGCCTCCCACCGACTTGTATCATCCCGTTTTACCTCACCATTGCCAAGGAAAACTGATGTTTCCCTTGTGCAGTTCTTCTGCCGAAACGTGCAACCAAGACCAGCTTGTCAGCACACTCAGAAAGAACGAGCTTTGACAGGAACCTAGGTCAGCGTGGAATTGTTCAAAACTCTGATCTGGGATACCAACTGTCAGAAGTGTACGAAATTTACCACTTTCCCAATACAGAACAATACCACAAGGGCGATGAGACACAGTAAAGAATTTTCGCAGACTACGTGGATGCCTTTTTGAAACTGAAAGGAGAAGCCAGCAGCTATCCTTCCTGGTGTCACACTCCCGAAGACCAAAAGAAATTCAAAAAGAAATACTTGGAGCAGGAAGGCATCGCTTAAGACCACGTGGAGAAAAACGAAGGAAAGCGATCGTTTGCCAAAGTGATGTTGAATTGCTTGTGGGGCAAAATAGCACAACGGTCGTGTTTACCCAAGACAGAGTATTTGACAGAACCTTCCAACTACTTCCAGATGATTCACGACAAAACCAAATACATGAAACACGTGCACGTCTTTCGTGAAGATATAATCCTGGTCAATTACGAAGAAGAACTGGAGTATGTACAGGCCGACGAATTTGGAAATATCATCATTGCAGCCTACGTGACAGCCCACGCTCGCTTAAAATTGTACGAAGCTTCAGAACTGTTAGGTGATCGTCTGTTGTAATTTGACACAAACAGTTGCATATACATCGATCGCCTGGGTCACCGTCACCCTGCCATCGAAGGAGACCGTTTAGGAACCTGGACGGACGAGCACCCCGACGACAAATTCCAAGTTTTGCTAGTGGCGGTCCCAAAAATTACGGCTACGAATACCAGGACCCCCAGGAGAAGTGCACACGGAGTGTAAATTCAAAGGATTGACTCTCAATTATCGCTCCAGTCACAACATTGTACGTTTAGCCACATACCAAATCGTCAGTCGACCTTTGAAAAAACTGTATCAAATCGTGTACCAGAAGCAAGTGCATCTTCCCAATCACTTCACTTTACCTTACGTACACGTCGATATCGGTCAGCATATAAAAATGGAAAACGTCCAAGACTGATAGTTCATTGTGACTACCATTGCTAAGCGAGAAAGATGAATCCTAACAAACAGGCACCATTCAAGTTCGGTGATTCTCAAGTGGAGTGCGATACTGTGCCTTGCGATTGCAGGGATGCGGTACGCTGTGGCCTCAGCATTTCAGTACCACATCATGAGAACTTTGCTATGGCTACTACTACTACTACTACTACTACTACTACTACTACAATACCTACCTTGGAAAGTGATGATGTGCGTGTCAAACCTGACGGATGTGAAAGCGATGCCACTTGTTATCCTGGACTCTTTGCTGGTTTCCATAGTCAACGTGAACACGTGCGGCTACCACCCTACGGAGTTCATCCATGCCTGAGCAAACTACTTCATGTATCACCACCACCTCACCGAAATGAACCTGTTCGAGAAGAATACTCGTTGCCTGTGCGCATGTCTGGATATTGAGATTTTGAAAGTTGTTTTCAAGGCTTTAAAGGAAAGTGGCCTAAATATTTGGGAGGACCTACTTCCAAAGACTTAGCCAGAGCTGGATTTATCTACTTGGGAGAAGGTGACAACGTCAAGTGCTTCAGTTGCGGTGTTTCGCTTCACCACTGGGAGTAGAAAGATTCTGCTTACTTAGAACATGCTCGATGGTCTTCACACCGTCACTACCTACCTTTAGTGGGATGACCTCAGTAATCTCTTGATGGATACTTTACAAGAGAACATTTGTGGATTGCCTGTGGAGTTGAGAGAACTCATTTACCGAGAGTTTGTCAAAATACAAGTCAAACGCAAAGAACAATTGCATCCGTTACGTCACCATTGTTGGAACCACTGGTACCTGAATAGTATAAGAGGACTGATTCATTTGAAAGCGTTCCAATGGTCAGACATTGATCAACTACCCAAGGGTCAGAAGACTTTGGTTGCTACTGATTCTACTTACATAGTGTCCATACTACAACGAATTCTAGAGGAAGACTTAGAGGATTACCAAAATCTTTCACGCTATCAAATTTTGTCTGTAGAGGATAATTCTGTGCGGTATGTGGTGTGTGAACTAGTGACTAAACTCTCTGGATACGTCGACGGAGTACGATCGGTTCTGTGCAAAAAAGTGCACTTAATACCTATGACAAAAAGAGGTATAAAAACTTGCTACCATGCCACGGCCTTTATATTTAGTGATACAACAATTGCCGTGGAGGGCAATCAATGACAGTATTCCGACTGTAGCGGATTACCAACACTTTTTACGAGAACTGTGTCCAATGAATTTGGGTCGATGTGTGGTTTGTGTCTCAGTGACTTCGTTTCTGGGATTTCGTTTACCAACCGATTCCTTGTGGGCTCTTTACGATCTGTACTGTGAGGTATCACCAAAAACATGAGGGTGATACCTTTAAATGTACACGAGAGACTCATTCTGTTAAAAGCCTTGCGCTTTCATCTCGATACTTCTCGACCTCTCCGTGAAAAGAAAAACAGATTCGTGAACATTTAGTCACTGAAGATGTTTACGAAGATGTGTGTGTAGCTTGTGACTTACACCCTCACTGGCAAGATGTACGTGACTGGAAAAGTCTTGGTTTCGAGGCTTGGACAAAAGAAGCGTCAAACTATGCCCAAGATTTCTGATCATAAATTCAAACGTTCCGTGAAAAAAATAACTTTTAAACCTGTGTTAGTCAGTCTAAGAAGAAGAACCCGACACCGAGGAAAACCACTCCATTCAGGACAGGACCATCATTGACATGGACATCCCCGAAAGGCCGGAGGACCCCTGTGTGACTGTGACAAGCGTAGAGCCTCTAAGAACATTACAAAAACTGTCCCTAGGACACCACTCCTTGTTTATATCCACTTTGATTGTTTTGATGTGTATTTTATAGATGTACTTAACCATTTGGCTTTTATGTATTTTTGTCTTTCGTGTTCAATTTTAAAAATGTTTTGAAATAAACGTGTCTTGAAAAAAAAAATATAAAAACTCTTGTCTTGTCTGTGTTCGTTGCAAAAGCGACATCACCTTCACTATGGTTACCTCTCCTGTCTCTGCTCCCTCTTCCGCCACTTTCAAAGACGAAAACTTAGATCGTGCTATTTGGGAGGACTTGTATCTTCGCCATCCCTTTAACACGTTAATTGTTGGACAGAGCAATTCAGGCAAAACCGAATTTGTCAAACGTTTGATCGAACACAAACATCATTTGATCGATCGTCCACCTCAACGTATCGTGTGGTGTTACAAAGAGTGGCAATCGGCGCACAGCCTTCTGCGAGAAAGTCAAGGCGATTCCATCGTGTTTGTGAAAGGCATTCCTGGCGAAGACGACGGGATCGTGTCTCACCTCAGTCAAACTCATCTGGTCATCTTCGACGACGTGTTCGGAGAAGACGAAGAAGAAATTAAACTGGTTTACGCGCAAAGGGCATCATCGTAATACCAATGTCATTTACATCACCCAAAATTTGCTTCAACAAAGTAAAGCCCATCGCATCATCAGTCTTAATGCTTATTACGTGGTCTTGTTTAAAAGCCCTAGAAATAAATCGCCAGTGCAAGTGTTAGCCAAACAGTTAGGAACTCCTTGGCTGACACATGCGTACGATGATGCCACTCAAACCCCTCACGCCTATTTACTCGTGGATTTAAAACCCACTACCCCCGATTATTTGTGATTTCGTACCCATCTGTTTCACCACTGGTGCCAAGACGGAGGGCCTGTCATGTAGACATCCCCGTCGACTTATGAAAAATATCTATAAAAACTTCGCACACTTTTAGTCTGTCTCACACATTGTCAACATGACGTCCCTTCAGTCTCATCCTCCCGTCAAATTGATTCGTGAATTGTACGGCATCAGTCTCGAACAAAATCCACAAATACGTGATAGTGTCTTAGAAGCTAGTCTCAGAGAAGTCTTACGATGGTTTACGGTGACAGCGCGTTAATTACTGCAAGGCATCATTCACATTCCACATCAAACCAAACGCTTTTTTGAGAGAAACAAAGTAGCCTTGACGCAACTGGCAGATCTCCGCATCGACGCCAAAACCGAAAAGCAAATTATTTGGAAACCTGGAGGTAGCGGTTCTCTAGGAGATGTCATCATTCGCTCCCTCTTAAAATGGGATCCTAATGCCCCCAAAGTCATATCCAAGAAAAAAGCCACTCCCCTACCCAAACGTACCCAGAAGAAGAAAAAGAGCAGTGGTGACAAGACCAGGTCACAGCTCCAGAAAAAGAAAAGTCCCCAGAAAAGACCCCAGAAGCAGCTTCTACCAGCAAGAGAGGCATTTCGGCAAGGACTCATCCTTACATCCCCAAACCACGACCTGCAGTGACGGTGACCGCGTCTCCAGTAGCCTCAGGTTCTTCCACATCTCCGTTGCTGGTGATGCCAGCCAAACCCAATTTGACACGCGTATTTCCTAATTTGATGAAAGAATGAAAACCCGTGTCTCCAGGAACTTCTCCTCCAGTGGTGACACCCTTCACCTCTTAAGCTGCTGCGGCCGCTGCTAACAAAATACCCTCCCCCAAAATCAAAGTCCAAGAGAGATCGAGCATGTTACAGAGTTTACTGGATTTATCCAAGCAAGAACTGACCCATTTTAGTCCGTTGCTAACCCCTCCACGAAGCGTGATGCTGGCGTTAAAATGATACGACGGACCGACAATCAGTGGCGGCTCATTCTTTATAAAAAAGATCTGGGGAAAACGACGGGTATCAGTGTTTTTGTGCTCCTGAATGCCAAAAGATGTCACTTAAAACAAGTGCACACCACCACCATCGTCTTTCTGTTCTCCCAAAAGGAAAAGGAAAAAGAAAAGAACAGTCTCGTCGTTTGACCCCGCATCAGAAAAAACGCTTAGCCTAGCATCGACGTCTACCCCAGAAAAGACCCCATCGTCCAAAGAAAAAGAGGACCAACCAAACGGGAGGATTTTTTTGGCGCTTGAATGGTAAAATATATGCTCAAACAGTTTGGTATATCAAACATTATTCAAAAACACATCCCCAAAAATAAGACAAAAGGACGTGTGCCAAGTCATCGACGTCAGTGTATTTTGTGTGTACTCCTGAACACAAAAAGATGTCACCTACCAGAAGTGCACACCACCACTATCGTCGTTCTCGTGTCCAAAAAGGAAGAGGAAAAAGAAAAGGACAGTCTTGTCATTTGACCCGGCATCCGAAAAAGCGCTTAGCGAAGCATCGACGTCTACCCCAGAAAAGACACAGTCGTCCAAAGAAAAGAGGAGCAACCAAAGGGGAGGATTGTTTTCCGATATAGAAAAAAAAGTTGATAGTCAAAGAGTTCGTCAAAAAGACTGGTTATAAACCCTTCGACCTACTCCAAAAAATAAGATAAAAGGTCGTGTGCCAAGTCATCGACGTCAGTGGATTTTTTTGTGTGTGTGCTCTGGAACAAACAAAGATGTCACCCCCTAGAAGTCATCCCTCTTCTAACCCCAAGGGAAAGAAAAGGACAGGACTGCCTCCTCGTTTGGCCAAACATTGGAACGTGTTGTCCGTCCTGTCCAAAGCCCCTCTACCCATGCGAAAACAAATCATTCAAACAGCCTCCAAAGACGTCATCGATACCGTGAGCGAATGTTGTCTGAATGTCTTGAAAGGAACGATACCTTTGTCTAAATACCAGAAAGAAGATCAACACATTCTTCGCCAAACGGTTCAAAAGAAAATACCTAGCCGTCAAAAGAAAAAGATGTTGGTGCAACGCGGAGGATTTTAACCCCTGAAATGACCCCTTGTGAAAGGAATAACGGGAGCCATGCTTGGAGGACTCTGTGGAGGCGTTTTACTGATGGGTCCAAGATTAAAAGGACCAAGAAGATAAAGGGACCTCTGGGGTGAAAAGATCTCAGACGTGACCCTTGGAATCTGATGGAAGGACGAAAACTGACTTTAGGGCCTTACAAACGATGGATGGAATTCCATTGTTGGCAAGAACAACGTACCCCGCATTTCCGTCCCAATCCTCATTTGACCGAGATGTCCCAGTTTCAACACGAACTGCAATCGTTGATGGATCGCAGCGATTTGCCGGAAACGGAAAAATCGCAACGGTAAGGTCAAGTGTTGAAACGACTTCAACTCTTTCACCAGAAAGCTTTAGACGAAACGGCTTGATCGACTCTGGAAGATTTTAAGACCCTGATGAAAAGTCCATCACCCCCCCCCCCCGTGACCAAATCAGAAAAAGGAGAAGAAGACTTTCAAGCTCCACCAGGAATAGTAGGCAAGTTAAGACCACCAACATCCACAATTGGTTGGATTGAAAAGACGAAAGCAACCCCTTCTTCCTCAGAAGAGAAAAGGAAGGTGAAGACAGAACTTAAAGAAGAGCTGATTACCCCTGTTCAGACACCTATTGCTCGTCGGACACGCAAAGCATTACAATCCCCAAAAAATGCAATACAAAGAAAAGAGTAGCATCCGTGAACAGTGTGTGATTTATTTTTTTAAAAAAGTCCTGATGGAGAATTTGTTAGCCAGCATTTACTACGATCCATCCCATCCTGCGGGTTAAGGTGGAGTTCAGAAATTGGATCGTGCTGCCTAAACCCGACTCAAAAGTGTCCGTTTGCCTCAAGTGCAACGATGGTTACAAGAACAAGGCACGTACACCTTACACAAACCCATTGGACGAAAATTTTCCAGAAATCGCACCCGAGTGGAGGGCATCGATTAACAATGGCAAGCCGATTTAGTCGATGTCTCTCATTTGGCCACCTACAATTGTGGCTACAAATATTTGTTTTGTGTCATCGACGTCTTTTCCAAATTTGCCTGGGTCGTGTCATTGACTTCCAAATCGAGCACTGAGTTAGTGCAAGCCCTCAAACTGGTGTTGAAACAAAGCGGTCGTCACCCCCTTCGATGGCAAACCGACAAAGGCACCAAATTTCTGAACCAAGCTTTCCAAAAAGAATTAAAGAAACGAGACATTCATTTTTTCACCACCGAAAATCCCGCAACTAAAGCCAGCATCGTGGAACGTTTTCAACGTACCTTGAAACAACGCATGTGGAAATATTTTACACATCAACACACTCTCAAGTACATCGACGTCCATCCGCACCTGGTTCAAGCGTACAACCAATCTCACCATCGGAGCATATAATGTGGACCCCCCCCCCTCCAAGAAGTGATTCCCGACAAAGAAGTGACCATCTTTGAGCACCTCTTTGGTACGTCCCCGACATTGACTGTCCCGAAGAAAGGTGGAGTGTTGACGACGAGAGATTGGATACGCATTGGCAAAACCAAACGCACTTTCGACAAAGGTTACTTACCCAACTGGACCATCGAATTGTTTTGTGTCACTGGACGAGTGCGTGACCGGCATCCTACCGTCTATAAATTGGAAAATATGAACGGGGAAGTGTTAAAAGGAACTTTTTACTTGCCCGAGTTACAACGCGTGACCAAAAAAGAAGACGAAGTGTACGACATCGAAAGCATTCTCGATCGAAGAACCCGTAAAGTGAGAAAACGTCGTGTCAAAGAAGGCAAATACATTGGAATGGATATCCGCCAAGTTTGGACTCTTGGATCGACGCTTCGCAAGTCATCGATTATAAAAGAAAGTGACCATCATGCCCTTCAAGACAGCATCAACCACCACAGTGGCCACTCCTTTACCGAGTTCTTCTCTGCAAGATCTACAAAAGCGACCCTAGTGGATGTGGTGTGGAGAACGTGTGCCTAAAACACAAATCGTCTTTTCTGCCAAATCTTTGTGGTGTATTGTGTCATCGGTGTTGCCATTGCCAATTTCAGTTTGCAGCAAAGAGACAAATAATTGTGGACTATCTTACTGAGCAGTTGCATCGGTTACCTTCTCCCCAATCCTTCCGTGAAATACTTTAACGGTAACAACGGGAGTCTTGCGCCCAACGTCAGTCACCCTCCCAACAGTCACCACCAAAACAACAACAATCTCCTTTGAGACACTCCCCTGACCTCTAGTGACCCCTCGGACAGCAGAGCTCTTGATTATGAATAACCAATTTTACTTAATTTCAACCAGTGACAGTTCAATAGATGTGTTTGTCCACAATACTTTGTGCTGTTTCACGATCAAATTATCTCAGGCCATCTAATTGGATCACGAAGCCCATTGGGAAGTGGCTTTGGTCGAAATGATTCACCCTACACAAATCAAAAACATCACTGAAAATCACAACACTATTGAGGTCGAAGTTCTAAACGACCAAGTGCAATAATACCTGAATGAAAACGAAACTGTAGATGCCTCTATGCAACGACAAGTGTCTCCCGATACTCCACGGTACATCTATCTGAAGAAAATTCTCGCAGGCTATCATTTTAGCGGTCAACATCTGGTGGACACGACTGCTGCCAAATTCATTGCGCAGTTTGGAAAAGCCTTGGACAAAACGAAACAAAGTGTCACCATCGAGCACCATAAAGTGGCTCGTCGCCTACTGATGAAATTTTCGGATGTCAAAACGTTGTCATTACATTTTGTCCTGAATTGTTTGACATTTTGGGCTGAGACCCCAAGATGGTCAAGAATCCACTCCTCATGCCACCCATCACCAACAACTTTAATTTTGCGAAGTTTTTTTCGATTCCCTGTAGAACTGAACCAAGCACTCAATTTGATCTTTGTGTACTCGGATGTGGTGGAGTACAACGTGGTTGGACACACATCCACACCGTTACTGCGAGTCATTCCTTTCAAAGTGGATTTTGCCTCGGCCAGTGATGGGGATGGTGGAAACACCTATCACGTTCACCGCGAATTTGTACATGCTCACTATTTACCCGTCAGTAAGTCGTATTTCGATAGTGTCAATATTGCTATAAAAGGAGATCTGGGACAAAATATTTCATTCACTAAAGGGAAAACTACAGTGAAACTCCATTTTCGAAAACGATTCTTTAACGACTTGTAAGTCATGTATCCAGTGTACCGAGGAGTCGCTCGACAGCGAGGACATGGTTTAGGAGAGATGCTGAAATCGACGTTTTGTTCGGTGGCCCCCGATTTGAAACCGATGGTGACACGAGGGTTCCATGCCTTAGAGATACCGCGTTGACGCAAGGCAAAGAATTTTTCCAAAATGTCATCATCGACAAACAAAATCCCAAAGGAGAGTTCTTGAGAGCAGGCAAAAATGACTTACTTCAAACTGGCAAAGACATTTAGGGTAGACGATAAACTCCTATAAATGCCCTGGACTCTGCCTAGTCAGGCATTCCCGCTTCCCCGATACCACAGCAAGGACAAGGCAGAAAGAGACGACGAGGACACTCCTCCAGAGGCCTTCACACACCCAGACCTAGAAAGACCAAGATAAGAACAACCGTCCGAGAATTAGATGTTTTTGATTATGAAATAACAGAAAGAAAAAATGATATATTGAGAGTCCTGCGAATGTTCCAAGTCGGAACTGGATCTGTTTGCCATGCCACCCACTACAAAGACTATGCAAGAATCCCAATGGGTAGAATTTTATCCCATCTCCTCTTTAACAACGTCAGCCCCCATCGAATTTGAAATCATAGGACCGCCCGAAGATCACATCGATCTGAATAGTGGTTACTTGTACCTGAAAGTCAAAGTTCTCGATCCGACTGGAAATTCTATAGACGATAACGAGGAAGCAGCTTCCGTCAACAATTCCATGCATTCCTTGTTCAGTGAAGTGGATTTGTACTTGAATAACAAACTGGTCGGTAGCAGCATGGATACTTACCCTTGCCGAGCGTACCTGGAAAGTCTCTTGACGTACGGAAAAAATGCCAAGAACACCCATCTGGATGCTTGCGTGGTATGGAAACCTAACACGGTAGGCAAATTCAACGATACCGATTTGATTACAGATAAAGAACCAAGCCACAATGTGGGATTCAACGACCGACGAAACAAAATCAAGGATGGGCTGAGTTTAGAACTGATGGATCGTTTGCATTTGGACATGTGGTTACAAGAGAAGTATTTGCTGAACGGAGTGGATGTCCGCCTAAGACTGAATCTCAGCTATACCGCTTGCCATTTGATGGTTGATGCTACCAATTACAAAACAGTCATCGAAGAAGCTAGACTCTATGTGCGATTCATGGAAGTGTTACCTAAAGTGGGAAACGACATCAGTCACACTTTGAGCAGAACGACCGCCAAGTATCAGATATGACGAGTGGAAGTGAAAACTTTCACTATTCCCGCTGGACTCCGATCCAAGATCGAAGATCATCTGTTCTAAGGGCAGTTACCCAAACGTTTAATCATTAGCATCGTTAGCAATGCAGCCCTCAACGGAGCCCCCGATGAAAATCCTTTCGAGTTTGAACATTACAACGTGTCCCAGATTGAAGTCAGTCGAGATGGCAAGACTTTGTGTTCCAGACCCTTCGAACCTAACATTGCCCAGAAGAATTATTTGAGGTCGTACTTGTCCCTGTACGAAGCTACCGGACAGCTAAGGACCAACAGTAGTCACGGCATTTCGTACGACGATTATGCAGGAGGTTACGCTTTGTGGGCCTTTGATTTCAATCCAGACCAAGGCAGCGACGAGGAACATTTCCATCCTATCAAATCTGGTCAGCTTCGTATGGAACTTCAGTTTGCTACAGCTCTACCCGAGACGGTGAACGTCATCTTGTATTCCGAATTTGACAATACGATAGAAATCAACAGTTTGAGAGAAGTCACTCTAGACTATTAGAAGCTATGGAAGACTCTTATCCCTCTTTGAATGGCGGTGACTCTTTGGAAATGGAATTGGAGGATATCTTGGAACCAACAGAAAAGGACAAAGATAAAGAGAACATGGTGATGTCCAAATGGCCAGAACAAGAAGAATATTTAGTTTCCTGTTTTGCTATGCACCTATCGGATAAAATTACGGCATTGACCAAGAAAGATTGCTATGGATGTCAAATCGATCATCCTAGTCAAATTCAACACGATACATATCTGATGATGAGTCAAGAAGACAAATTGGACGAGTATCTGGATGACGCTTGGGGTCTCATCTCGGAAGAAGGAGTGTTGCATCAGTGGTATAAAGCTTTGCGTGATCATTCCTCCCCTCCACTGACTGCTCTAGAGATCCATCGCATCGAAGCTCTCTTTCCACAGAGTACGGAGACAAAGCCAAGAACCGTTTAGTTGACAGAGATTTTCAAGCAAAAAGTCAGAATTGTATTGATGACTTATTGTCCCCTATGAAAAAAAAAAAAAAAAAAATACAAAAGAAAATGGATACCTGGGAACATTATTACCATTTAAAAAACAGTTCGTACACCGCTTCTTGGAATCCTGTCGTGTGCGCTAAAGATGAACTTCCTCATCGCAAACCTATAGACCATCAAACTTACGTCATCAACACGGGCGACAGTCATCTCCCAGGAACCCACCGGGTAGCCGTCTACTTTCTCCATGATGCCTGTGTGGAGTATTTTGATTCGTATGGACTCCGCCTTTGGAAGACATCATCGACTTTATGAGAAGAAATGCCCAGACGACTCACTTCAATAATGTGAAATTACAAGGCACATATTCGATGGTGTGTTGAGAGTATTGTGTGTATTTTCTTCATCAACGCAGTCTTGGATATCCCTTAGAACATGTAGTGACATTTTGATCGTGACTCTTCTAGAAACGATGAAAAAGTAGATGGATGGTTTTGTGAATGTTATGGATATCTCTTGTCTTTAACTATTAAACGTAGTGTACATCAATGGCCAAATGACCTCCATCAGTGAAAGTCTAACCTGACTTCACAACGTTGTCAACCTTGCCAAAAATGTGTTATTTGATATTGTATGAATTGTTATATTAGGTGTTGCGTAATTGTTGGTTGAAAAAAAAAAATGTTATCTTTTGAAAAAAGTGTTGGTGATTTGTTTAAAAAAAAAAATTGTTTTCACTATCTATGTTCTTTCACTTCTCTCTCTATCCCTCACCATGAGATGAGCTATAGCGTTCCCACCCAAAAAAATCGAAGGGATGTTTTCTATCGCATCCGCGCTTGAGCAATATAAAGCGGGACAATATTAATTATTTCAATTCACAAATTTTTTTGTTTACTAATTATTTTAATCCACTTTAATCCCTTTCAAAACATTAAATTAAGCTAATTCCGACATATCCTGTTCATTATTAATCTAGGTATCAATAGCAACACTATAAAGTATTCGGCGCAGAAGTAGATCCCCCCCCCCCCGCAAGCCAATCGTATACACCCATCAATGAGTCATCTTATTACTGATATAAGACTCGTGACTAAACCGCTACTTGAATACATGCATATCGAAGTATACGGTATGGAATTTCGAGTTTCCCACACTAAAGTACTTGTCGTAGATCAGCGCTAAGGACGTACTAAAACACCCTTATAGAGGCGGTATTGGACATAAGGTTAGGGGATATATACGGTCTAATCAGAACGGAGAAACTACTATACCCAACATTCTCCACCTCAGAAATAAACCCAAAATAATAAAACAACCCAATCCATTATACTTCAAACCTTAATTCACTTCACCAATAGATAAAATAAGGAATGGAAAAAGATAAACCAAACAAACATACAGAACTACAAATACATATTTTTTTATTTTTTATTATTAAATTAAAAACTACACTAATCTACCAACATCACTAACACACGAACGGACACTACTAGACTGAACAACTGCAGAAAAGATGAACAACTTGCCAATTCGAAAAAGATATAAATAACTTCACAACACAATTTGTCTGACAAGCATCAAAGCAAGGGGCAGTCCAGGACGCACAGAAAGGTTAAATACTTATAACAGAAGAAGCTAATAAAGAAGACATAAACTATACGCCACTGGAGTCTATCACCAAACGATAAGCAGAAAACAGGAAAATGTGCAGAGAAAAGATGTACATCACCACGCAATCGCAATCAGCCACTTCCGAACATGTACATTGCCACCCATCAACAACTTGCCAATTTGAAAAGATCAACAACTTGCCAATTCGAAAAGATATAAATAACACAATTTGCCAGACAAGCATCAAAGCAAGGGGCAGTCCAGGCTGCACTACCTGCTGCCCCACAAACTCCCCACCAACCCCACTGGACAAGCATAGCATACCCCGGACAAGCGTACGGACACCACCGGACAAGCATAGCATACCCCGGACAAGCGTACGGACAATAATAAAGGCAAGTGGCAGTCCAGGGAGGCCTACCTGCTGCCACACAAACCCCCATCCCCACCGGACAAGCATAGCATACCCAGGTACGGACAAACTCAAAGGCAAGGGGCAGTCCAGGAAGCTCTACCTGCTGCCCCACAAAAACCCTACCGGACAAGCACAGCGAATCCATATTGAGCGGCAATTAATCCTCGCAAGAAGGAGGTATTGCAGAGCACAGCTCGACATGGACAACCAAGGGTCTTCAATATGGCTCATGAAGTCCCGACACAAACCAACCATGATCCTTTCGACCCCTCGTCAAAAAAAAAACAACAAAAAAACAAAAAAATATCCAAACACATGCACCAATTACGGCTAATTATTAGGAACGGCACACCTCCCTCCAGACTGGCAAAGAATTTCGGAAAACGGACACGTACAATATGTACACAAAATTCAAATTTAATCTATACCCAACACACCAAATTCATAACTCAACAAACCTTGATAAATTACACAGGTGGCTTACACAATACTGGCATAGGGCAGTCCACTAGTACAACTGGACTACATTTGACACTAAAACCGGCCCTGCCGTTGGGCCGGGGCGCCTTGTGGCTGGAATTGGTTGTTCCTTGGATGGCTGTCCCCTTGGCCCTTTCGTGCCGTTTCTGCGCTGTCTCCCTTCCGGGTCTCTTTCCGCCTGTTCCTCGTTACGGACGTGTCTGCTCGCTGCTGGGTATGTGATCTAAAAGTAAACTAGGGGGTTATGATGGCACCATACTCATATCCCCCAGGAGGACGTGAGGGCACAATACTCACACCTCGAAGGGCCCAGCCTAGGGCTATAACCAGTCGCGAAGCACAGAGTGCATATGCGACTATAATCCTTCAGTCAGTCAGTAACCTGACCATCCATTGTTGACTCGCCAACCTGTGAAGATGTGTTCAAGACTAGCAAAGCTGACTGAAGCCCACGTGAAGTTACATCGTGTCAGTCAAAAGCTGATATCCAAGCCTGATGAGATTGAAAATGTCAGGATGTTGAAAGTGGCCCAAGACCTGATAGAAGAAGTCTTCAAAGGTGAAATCAAGAAGGAGCAAGTAGAGTGGACCGAGAAGTATAGATTTCAGAAACAGCTGAGAGAACAGCAGCAGCAACAACAGTAGCAGGAGCCAGACAGAGGTTTTGTGGACTGCCGTGTGGACACGAAACAGTTCTCCCTCTCCTTGCGAAGAAGCAGACCCTATCCTGTCGGAAAGCCTGCAGCCAGACGTGGACACAATCTTAGATGATAATAGATTGCCATAAACCCCCAACAAAACAGCCCTTTTCTGGGCTACCCCAACAGTCTAGAAAATACATACTATTATATTGCCAAAATATTTGTCTGTCTTCATGTGTTGGTAGGTTAAAAAAGATAGAAGGGTGCCTATAAACACTTCGTTTCCCTGATTTGTAAGATGGTGTGTGTGTGTGTGTGTGTGTGTGTGTGTGTGTGTGTGTGTGTTACTGCGAAACCGTCATTACGGCGACAGTTCATTGTCACTGGGTAGTCATTATGGCGACAGCAGCATTAGGTTGACAAAATCTGTGTCACCCTAATGTTTGCTATCCTTATGTAGATTAGCTTGCTGACTGATTCACTTACATAATTTCATACAAGTATCATAATATCATCGATAAATAGTATTTACAAATTTTGATCCAAGATGTGCACGATTTTATTAAATATTGTTAGACAAAAATTTAACCGTATGTTAAGGCTGTGTTTTCTCCCACCGTCAGTGAATAACCATTAAGGCGACATTTCTAAAAATGCTTCTTATTTTTTCAAAGTTAATGAAAATTTTAAGGAGATATATTGAATTGATTTAAAATAAAAAGATACTCTTTTTCATTTCTTTTATCTCGAATCAAATTCCTTGTTAAGAGATAACACACTCAACCTTTCGAAACAGGTTCGAAAAACCGACCTGTAGTTAAAAATAGCGTTTTCTTAAAATTTGTGTATATTAAAGAATACATAAACGGAACGAACTTAATAAATGAATCATAAAACATATTTTTAAAAAACGTATTATAGATCAATAGATTTAGAAAACTTTTAGCTATGTTTTACGCATTCAGATATTTTATTTTATTCCTAAGTTATATAATAACCAATGTTTCTCTTTCCGTAAAATGTAAATCCGTTGACAACTAGGACCTAGAAAGTACGAAGGACATACATGTAGAGAACGCTGGTAAGTATCGTTATATATTATTTATGTAATAAATAACTTCGTTCGTTTTGCTCATGAGATGAAGACGTATAATACCTCGTTGAAACTTTTAACCTCAAAAATGATGCCTAAATTGTTGAAAGGAGTCACTAACTTAAGTAATCAAGGGCAAAGTTTGAAACTGGAATTTGAACATAAAAGTTATTATATATTTCTACTGGAGTGCTATGGTATCACACCACGGGTCTTTAATTTAGCGATTGGTGATTAAGTAAATAAAGACATAGACGTTCAAGATATTATATGTATGTTTGGTGTTCATTGCTCTGTATTAACATACATTTCAGGGCCGGATCAGGTCAAGTGTTTGGGGGAGGGGGTTTCCAAAATTTCAAAAGGGCTATGGGTTTAACACCATTTTTAAGCACATGATACATGACAATCTGTATATTTGGTAAAGTTAGACCCCGGAAAGAATCAACAATGCACAGGAAGTTACTGGCTAGCTTTTTCACATATACCCATGTTAGCTGAGCCTCAGTCTCAACCCCCATGCAGAGGTGAGATGTCAGAGATCTGTCTAGAGGAGCACCTTGGGCCACTGAGCCACCCAGGGTTCTGCATTCATTGTATATGGCTTACTGATCAATGATTACCGGACTAGGGGCAAGTTTGAGGTCAGCTCTTGAGCAAATATGGTTATGTAATGAAAATATTAGTGTACTCTTTGATATTGTGTCAGTGGTTGGATAAACTCATTACGTAGTTTATTGATTTTGTACCCTATCATTAATAAACTAATTAACATTATGTGACTCAAAATACTGCTCTTTGGATTTTAAATTATGCTTTTAGGTTAACGGTTAGAGACAGATAGAGAGCAATGTTAGCATAAGGTCAAGAAGTGGAAAATGACAAGAGCTAAGACAAACCAGAGCAAAAATTTATGAAGTCTTGGGCCATTTGAAACAGGTGTGATAGATAGAATGATATTTTCCGAATAGTTATTAATAAGTACTCTAGAGATAATTATTCTGATTTCAGTGGGAGTGTTAATATTTTTGGCAGTTAGAGAAGTAGTCCTGATTGGCTGAGGGTGTGTGTGGTCACAGGCGGAATTCAAGGTTTTAAGAAATTCCCCTCGTGAAATCAGGCAGTCTAAGTTCTGAGGAAAGCCAGAATTTAGCTCTGAGGAAAATTAATAAATAATTTCTCTCATTAAATAAGTTATCCAAGGAAGAGGGTCTGGAAATTGGAGAGACTCAGAACCAGAGAAGGACAGAAATTCTCTGATGATAAGTGAGCAAGTGCTAGAGAAGGCACAAAGGTATTGTCTAAATTGCATACAGCATGTTCATTGATGTAAATTTGTAATTATTTGTTGAATTTATTCATTTTAACTTCATACTTAAATTTCTTTCTTGAGTTCAGAGAATAATTATGCATTAATGGTCTGGAATGTTATATGATTCCAATGTTGTAAGAATATCATACAACATTTAGTTGATATGGTTGAGTTCGGATTTAGTGGTTTTGTATGTAACAGAAATCATGAATTGTGGGAATGTCATACATTTTTTTTTCTGATACAAATTCTGAGAAGTAAATTATCTGTCTTAAATGATGTGTCATATGTATGAATTGATCTTAATATGTCTATGTCAATGAATTACTAATTAGCAAAGTAACTTGTTTTGGTCAAGGAGTGAAATCCATTAATTAACTTAGTAATTAAACAGTTAATTCTTTTCAACCAAGAACCGATGGTGTTAGTATTAGGGGCGCATGTTAACCGATATCGTCAGCTAGTGATTTACAGCCTACAGGGGTGCAGTAATAGTTATCAAGAGGTCTAATTATGTCATGTTCTCGAGGAATCGGAGTATCAGCTCAAAAAGTGATTAATTTATAGTACTGTAATAGGCTTGTGAATGTGAATTGTTTGCTAACTGATGATGGCTTAGTTCTGTTGAATTATGATAAATGATATCTGACACAAAAAGAGTGGGAATATTGTGTGATCCAGGAGAAGAAAAAAAAAACACCGACTCGTGTTTAGGTCGGGTATTATATTTTTATTTGGAAGGAAAAAATAGCTCCATACCTATACGGTACGATGGGAAAAGAGGACAGTCTGTAACCAAGAGGCTGATGACCCCAAATGGTTAGAGGAAGAGGGAGAGAAGTAAAGCAATACCGCAATGCCAACCTTTCACCAGCAGTGTTTGGGAAAAGACCGGAAACAACTAGGTGATGCCAACATGCTAGCAATTTGAGTTTGATCAGTCATTCGATTATATGATGAAATGTTTCTATCAGTATAACGGAATGGCTAATTGAACTTCACATAAAATTTGTAACTCTGTTTCTAAGAGAAAGTGAATCATTCAAACGTCATGTTCAATTTCATTTTGTTTATGTAATTAAAATGTTTTATCTTACATATAGAGGCTCATGTTGTGCTATTCTATATCTCTGCTCAAATTTCTGTCATTCTAGCCATTAGTTTCATGTTTTGTATTATTATTTATTCGGTCTGGGCAATAACACCGTCAAATCTCATCATTCCACCTTGTGACATTATGTCATATTGGCATGTAGCAGTAATTATGGTTAAGTTAATTTTAGTAATGAAGTTAAACATATCAGCCATGGGGAAATGCATAATATCCTAAATTAGATCCTATTAGTTAGCGAATCAGAACACAAGATTTTATCATGTGATAACTAATTGTTCATATTTCTGCTGACACTGAGCATGACTTGGCAGTTGAAAGACTTTTTTCTTAATATGGCCAATCAAATGAATGTAAAATCAAAGTAAAATCATAGGAAATAATCTTTTATCTTCATGAACAGTAATATAACTAAGCAAAAAACATACTTGGCTGCACACTATACATTGCTTTTCCATATACATTTGGGAAAAGGAGATCACTTGAAAAGCTTTGCAACTATATGCTACCGGTAGATCATTTTAAGTAATCATCCGCAAACAGTGGTGATAATGAATCTTGCTCATACAGCTAGTAGTCATATTTTTTAACCTGACCATAATTATGTAACATCTACAACCAGGCAGTAATACCAGTTGTCAGCAATTTCAATGTTAGTTGCAATGTGCTAATGAGACTGTTGTTGTGGCACTCAAATTGGCAGCGAACTATTGTTAGTTGTAGTGTGCCGTCCTGACTAATTATTGCAGTACAGCACGCATGTATTTTTGGAACCCCACACAACGCTGTGGAGGATTTAATCCCTCCACTTTTTGTTCTGCGACGGAGCAATAAGATACTAACAAATCACCACAGTGCTTTGGCTGGCATGACGATGGCATCTCCACTGTGTAGCAGCTGATCAGTATTATTGATTGACATTTGAACAGCCCATCAATGAAGATCACCCATGGAAAGATTGACTCGTCATGAGGGATTAACGATCAAGTACCATTTCACCAATAAGTGATCTTAATTTGATCATATATATATGGACAATAGAAATTAATTTGAAAAGTCTTGTGTATTTTGTACATTTAGAAAACTTACGCGCTGACTTGACGAGAGGCCCATCTTGCTGAGCTTCTCTTGAACAGTGTAAATTTATCCTACTGTTTAAATATGAAAAGTAATACTCTGAGGTATGGAAAATTAAATTCCAGATAGCAGCAGCTTGTTTAAAAACACAAACAACAAAAATATTTTACAAAAACTGAATTTACACTTAAATCTAAACCACGTGTTTAGTCCTTAAGCAGTAATGGCCCTGTTACAAGATTGACTATACATGTAAACAACTACCAACTAGTTCAATTTTGAATGCACATGTACTGTATGGGACTGGCAATTTAATTGTAAGGAACTAAATTATTATTTCTAACTGTGGTATTTTTTTGTTTTATTTCATTCATCACACGATAAGTTGTTTCAAGTAAAGAAAGGAATGGCATGGTGTCCTTTTTATACCACAAATCAGAATAAGACAATAGTTTTCTAGTATTCCTCCCCCTCCCCCTTTAGAAACTTAAACCGTCTCTCCCTAATAAAGACTTGGCTTCAGTGGATGTTCAGCAGAAGTCAAAGCAGTTACCATTGTAAACCCTATTTAAAATGTTAGCACCAGAAGATGTGTATTTCAGCTTTGCAAAGGTGCGTTTCAATCACACGAATGACTTGGTGCGTTGCACATAATACATGTAGCTCAAATTATGATCCAGTTAATAACAACGGAAGTTTTACTGATTGAAATTTGAATAGTCAATGGATGATGACCATCCACGGAAAGACTGAAATCTCATGTGTGATTTACAATCAGACTCTATTTCAAGAATCAAGTGATCTTAATGTCCATAAAAAAATGTCTTGTCTATTCTGTACATTTAGAGAATGTTGATTGACTTATTTTGCAATATGTTTATACTTTTACTTTATTCAAAGAAATCTGAATCAACTTACGAACCCTTAGGTTTAGACAATTAAATTCCAGTTGACAGTCACTTTTGTGTAAATTTTTTTTTGAAAAAATGAGCAAATTCTGAATATACAAACATGTAATGACCCAGTCACAAGGCTGCATATACACACTTGTTCAATTTTAACTACATGTGTAGCAGCGGGGGGTGGGGTGGGGGGAGATAGAACAGACCTATATGGAGGGGGGGGAGCGATCATTTTGAAAATCAAGCCTTCTACGAAATGGGGTGCGGAGGGGCTCATACCTATATCAGAGATGCCGACCAGAGCCTTGTATCGACTCCATAATCAATCCTTGGTGATATCTTTTAGGTAAAGAAATTTCACGATGGTTAATACGATCCCGCTTATGTGTTAGTAAAGGTCCGTTAATGGTATCGGGGCCTTAAAGAAAATATTGATTTCTTAATTACAAAAAGCCGATCCGGCCCATGTATGTAACCCTGATTGTGTTTTGAAATCAACACTAGCCAACTATGTCACTGAAGCACGACAAGAATTAAGGCCCAGACGTGGTCTCATGGTGCAAAAAAATAAAAAAATAAATTTATTTAATTAATTAGCAAAAGGAGATGACCACGACAAGCCGAATGTTTCATATACTATTTCACCGGTAATTATTTATTGATATTTATTTATTGTTATAATTGTTAATTTGTAATCAGGCACATGCCCTAAGGTGAACCCATGGGTGCAAAACGAACACTCTTAGTGGGTTGGATAGGGCAGGCAAGTTCACATGGGTCAAGTTATATTCGTTACAATTACCCGTTGATTCCTATTTGAACATCTCAGCCGATTGCAGCTGTACCCCCAATTATAATAATGTTTTTGTACAAATGCTGACAAATATTGTCTGTCGCGTGGATTCAAACCCGAACGAAGTTTCACACGAAGACCATGGAACGAACAGTGTCATCCGCCTTAACCTCTTCACTATCACATCACTGAAGAATATATTGTTTGGAATAAATATATAAAGAATACCAGCGGTGTTGTTTACAACAAATCAATAACATTAACCATTTAGTCAGAGAGACAGAGAATTTATAATTTTTTACAGTGTTTCAATATCCACACACTTACGTAAGACTAAAGAGACAGACTGACAGAAAATTTATAATTTATCACAGTGTTGTGCTATCTGTGTAAGACTAAACAGACAGATAGAGAATTTATAATTTTTCACCATGTTGTACTATCAATATACAAGGATTTAAAACACAAATCACACCTGTTGTGTCATGTGTACATGTCTGCTTAACAGGGCAAGGATAACTGGTAGTCAGTTTAAACATAGGCTTGTTAGTGCTGTATGTGGGGTGCTAAAATACTATAATTAGTTATAATATTATCTATGGGCCTGCTCAGCTAATAAAGCTTTAAATAAATTAAAAAAATTACAGCTGTGCTGTTATTGAACTAACTGAAGGATTTTAAAAGTGTTTTAAAACAAACTGCGTGTGGACAGGTGTATGTTTCAATGTAGCAGTGTATACATAAAACACGTTATTTTTAGCAGCGTAGTAGATCATTCAACTCAACATGTCACTGGGAATTTCCATGTTAGTGGAATATGAAGCATTTCCTCGCACAGGGTTCTAGAGCTGGTTAGAGTGTGTGTGTGTGTGATTTGAATTTTAACGTAGCTTTAACAATTTTTCAGTCATATCGCTACGATGTCTGCAGTGTGGCAGTTTATAGTGATGCCTAGCACTGGGGCATCATGCCGCAGACATGTAGCATGATGTCCCATCCAGTCACATTATCCTGACACCAGGCCGACCAGTCCTAACACTAACCTCTTAATGCTGAGCGCCAAGCGAGGCAGCTGTTAGTACCATTTTTGTAAGTCTTTGGTATGACTCGGCCGGGGATCGAACCCACGACCTCCCGCATCCGAGGCGGACGCTCTAACCACTAGGCCACGGGAGCGGTAGAGCTGGTTAGAAAATTAAAACATATGGTATATTACAATATATACTGAAATCTTGTATATCCGCTGACAGGCGATGAGTAATTAAATAGGACGGGACCCAAAACACTCCTTTGAGGTACCCCACTAAAAACCGGTGCTGGGTCTGATGTTGCTCCATCTACTATAACTCTCTGAGATCTGTCTGGGTATTACTCCTGATGCCATAGTGGTCCAACATACTGAGGAGTCTTTCATGAAGGACACGATCAAAAGCCTTACTGAAGTCAGTGATAGCAAGGTCATACTGCTTCCCTCTGGCTAAGGATTTGGCGAGCTCATCCACTAGGGTTATGAGTTGTGTTTCACAGCTTCGTCTGGCACGGAAACCATGCTGGCAGTCTGTTAGAATGTTGAAGTGATCTAGATGTTGCACGTGTTGCAGACTATAATGTGTTCAAGCATTTTGCAGAAGAGACGTGTAAGGGAGACAGGTCTATAATTGCTGGCCTTGAATCGTTCTCCATTTTTGAAGATAGCTGTAACGTTTGCTGTTTTCCACACATCAGGGACATAGCCTGTTGAGAGGCACTTCTGGTAAATATAACTCAAGTATGGTGCACACTCTTCTGCTAGATCTTTCAGGATCTTTGCTGGAATCATGTCTGGTCCTGTGGCCTTCTGTGGGCTAATTATCCGCAACAAGCTGTATACACCTCCTTCAGTAACTTGAATGTCAGGCATTGGTGGGTAATGATCTCCATGTAGGCTTGGTAGATCACTCTTATCCTCTTGTGTGAAGACTGACTGGTATTGACGATTTCGTATGTTAGCGTTGTCGGATGCCTCTGGATGTAGTTTCCCGTGTTCCTTGAGTGGTGCCGCACCACAGTTGTCTCTACGTAAGGACTTAATGTAACGCGGAAATCATCATCAGACACCGTACTGATAGTAAACTGTTAAACCTCAGGAAGCTTCAAGAAAAACTAAGGTCACGACCGACATCGTCAGAGACTTATTATTTGATAATGACTGCGCCCTCAACGATGGCTCAGAAGCTTACATGCAACGCAGCTTTGACAAATTATCTGATGCTTGCACAAAGTTTGGCCTTACTATCAGCACAAATAAAATAAAACTGAAATAATGTATCATCCAGCCCCAGGTAAACCGTATGTTGAGCCAAACATCACAATCAACGGCCACAAACTCAGTGCAGTGAGTAGGGTCACCCATATTTGCAGCACTCTGTACCAGAGGTCGTCATCGATGACGAAGTTAATGCCAGGATTGCAAAGGCCAGCGCAGCCTTCGGCAATGTGTGGAACAGAAGAGGCACTAGTCTACAGACAAAGCTGAAGGTATACAGAACGATAGTAATCCCAACGCTACTACATGCTTGCAAAACCTAGACAGTTTACGAGCGCCATACATAGAAGCTAAACCACGTGCACACAACTTGCCTCAGAGGTCTCTTCAACATGAAGTGGCAAGACTGGATCCCAGATGCTAGGGTCCTTGCCGAAGCAGGCCTGCCCAGTATCCACACCGTCATCATGGAGTCACAGCTGCGATGAGCAGACCACGTAGCCCACATGTGAGACCGCCAGCTTCCGAGAAGATATTTTGTATGGCGAGCTAGAACAAGAAAAACACTCCAAAGGAGGCCAAAGGAAATGCTATAAGGACACCTTGAAGAAGTCATTGAAGGATTTTGGCATAAGCACTGACACGTAGAAGCCGACTGCTCAGAAAAAGGATTTGTGGCGGTCCTCTATCGGAAAAGGTGCTGCAGCTTGCGAGGCCAATAGGACAGCCGCTTCAGAACAGCGGAGGCAGACCAGGAAATCCCTAACCAACGACCCCACGATCTACTTTGCTGCCATCTTTTGTCCACACTGCCATAAAACATTCAGGGCGCACATCGACCTCTTAAGCTACCTGCGCACCCACAGACTTATCGATCCCCCTCAAACATTGGATGACAAAAGTGTTCCTTGTCGTCTCGATTGACGAAGACCATGCTTGTCTAGTCCTATGACAAAGGTAGTTCAGTCAACTCAATCTGAGCACGCTGCTTGTTCTGTAATTATTGCCATGTCAATTGATTATACACGGATGCTAATATAAGAATGTTTCTCCATCAGTATTGTAATCAAAGACCTACACATCTGAGGAGAGAAAGCTTGTGCTTGTTAAAAATTTTCAGACATTAAATAATAAGAGAAAGAATAGATTTATAAAGTTTCCACTGGCAGAATAAAATTTGATGTATTAAGTGTGTATGATAAATTATCAATAGAACCACAGGGATTAAAATTTTGAAGAACAGATATCTAAGTTGTGATCAAATCTTTCAAAGATGTGTGCTCTGCATTGCTTGTAAAGAATATACGTAAGTAAGCTAGAAAGAAACAAGAGAGAATGAATGAATAAAGGAAAATGTAGAGAAAGTAATACTTACCGACTAAACGGAATTACGAAGAAAGAGAAATGAAAAGAAAGAAAGACAAATAAAAGAAAGAAAGCGAAATATTCGAGAATTTAACTAAGCAAGAGTCATAAACATTTCATTTTACATTACATATTATGTGACATGCTTGATCAGTGAACAATGAGAAACACTGAAAATATTTACGAAAATTGTGTCATGTTTTGTTTTGTGAGTGGCACCATGTATAAAGTTTAACAGAAATATGGTATTTTTCAATTAGATCAAGATCAACTTGTAAAATGTACCTACTAAAGCTGTAAAGTGGAGGACGAAAGGACCGGTTCTCAATATTATGTATTTGATTTGTATGTAAAGGATGCATTGTCATGCTACTTTTTAAGACTGAAATAATCTCTCTCACTCCTCTCTATCACATACATACATACATACATACATACATACATACATATATATATATATATATATATATATATATATATATATATATATATATATATATATATATATATATATAACATTATCAAAAACGAAGGATAAGTACTTTGGCGTATTTATAACTGGAATTTTATATTCATGTTTCTCCGGCGACATATTTGAGCTGAAAAATTTACGGTCTCTCAAGACTGTGCAAAATTTTTCCGATATTTGCATTATATGCAAATAAATTACATGAACCATTCAACTAAAATACACATTAAATCAAGTTGAAAGCAATATCCTACTCCGCTAGAGGTCCAAATTATTTGAACACGATCCAGTTGTATAGCAGTAAATTATTATTTCATGCCGATTCAAGCATCAACAAATCTTAAAGTAAGAGCGTACTAAACATTTTACAATTTCATTTATAGCTGACAGATGTCTACAAATCATCGACACTTTGCGATTCAAGTAAAGACGGTCATTTTTCAAAACGATGCTGCGGACTAGTAATGTTTACTCGTCTTATAACAGCCCCGTTTTAAGTGGTTTATTACTCTGTACAAGATTAACTTGGAAGTGCTCTTATCATAAGAAAAAGGAAATGTATAATTCATTTATGTAGTAGTTGTATAACTTCTCAAAAAGCAGTTGTTATGAGTGAAAGAAGAAAAAGATCAGCATTTGATACTAAAATGTCAATCGGATATTTGAACACAAAAATAAATGTTCATTTTTGCACAGTACGGCTATTTTGCATTAAATGTTTCTACTGCCTACGCATCTACTTGCCTGCTAAATCTCTGTCGGGTTGACCAACATATGTTTTTTGTTTTGTTTTTACTTTACTTTTCACTGTACTCATTTGATAATCACTCTAGGATTTGCAAAACTTTCTTGAAGCCATTGCATTACAATTACTATCGATCGGGTAACATCTATCACCAGGACTATGGGCTTGATGGCGGTTGTATGTAAGTACAGGACAGTGGTAGGCAAAACAGCGAGCGAAAACCATACATCTATTACAATCCCTTACGTCACGAGGTATGATATATATATATATATATATATATATATATATATATATATATATATATATATATATATATATATATATATCCATTATTAGTATTATTATTACAACTAATCATGAACAAAATCTTCACAACAAAGTTTCACGAAAAAGCGCCACGAATATTCTTTACATAAATAGCTTCACATACATATTTTCATATTTTTCCGAACCTCTCTCCCTGAACTGTTGTTTGACAAGTCAAAACTTGCTACTACGCGATACTTGATGCAGCTTTGTTTGAAATGTGAAACATTGCCCTCACGTGGAACATAATGCAGCCGGTATGGAAATATCAACCGTTGCTGCTTCCCGATACCTAATAAAGTCTGTATGGACATTACAAACCTAAGTAATATAGAAAACCTAGGCCCTGGGCCACTTAATCTGTCTTATTCAGTTTAAATCAGTAACATATTCTCATCCACTCTAAACAGTTTCCGATGATGAATCCCATTCTTATCCTTCACATGTTTATTGAAGACTCATAGCCACTTGTCCTCAAAATAGTTGTTATGATATCAAAATAGACGATTACCTGCGAAACTGACCATCAAAAACAGCAGCTATTACTAAAATTACAGTATGTCTTGGGCAAACCAGACATGTTCCAATAATACTAATTTTCTAATGTTAATTCCACTGTAAAATTCTAATTTCCGATACTCTAGAATTGGTTAACTGCTACTTAATCTAATTCTAATTTTTCTCCTCATCATTACGTGGAGTCATATAAACATATACTTGTCTAGTGCCGCCATCATCAGGATCATGCCCTCTTCTCAGTGCAGATGGGAACACTCTGATCACTGACAAAGAGAAGATTCTGGAAAGGTGGACTGAACACTTCAACTGCGCCCTGAACAGTCCAACAGCGATCAGTGATGAAGCCATTGATTGTCTGCCCCAAGTGCCAGTCAATGAACCACTGAATGATCCAACAACCTTTTAGAGAACACAGAAAACAATACATCTTCTCTCTAGAGGCAAGTCTCCTGATTCAGACTGAATCCCAGCAGAGATATACAAGGAAGCGGTGCAGCTCTGAGTAAAAAGCTCCATCAATTGTTTCAGCTCATGTTCTCCGCCATGCAGACTGATGCATCCACCATGCATCACGCATCGCCATCTGAAGATGCAACCGGAAGCGACCTTGCAACTCGCGATGTTTAAACACATCGTGGTCGTCATATCTTTTGCCAACGATGTATCGTCATCCTCCGGCAACCAGACATTTTGTGTCCTGTGTGAAATTATCGCCATACTCACTGTCAACGATGTCAGTATCCCCGCATCAAGCATATATCTCACGTTCATTTTTTTGTACAACAGTCTACGAGATTTATCTAAGTATTTGGTTTATTAAAATGATGATCAAACCAAGCAACAATAACCAGATAAATGTTTGTTGCAATAATACAGTCTCGGCAAATCCAGTTAGATCAACAGTATTTCCATGGAAATCTTCTCGCAGAGGACCGTTTATTGCAACTCTCACCATTTCGTGTGCTGGATGATCAAATCGTGAGAAATACGGCTCACATTCACCCACTCCAAGAAAACTAACAGGGTAACAAGCCACCATATCAACTTAAATTGCATCAACGGGATTATATTTTGTGTTCCAAAGACCACCATATCCAAATTCAACACATGAACGCGATATATCGTCGAGAAATTCCCTTGGTGTTGGACGCCATGAATTGTTTTGCTAGGCGACACGAGCAAGCACAGACGAGATTTAAAACAATTATTCAGCAATTCATCTATATTGATTTGTGAATCGACTATGGTGCATTTTAGCGATACCTGTTTCATCTTATCATGGAGAGATATTTTGCGATATAGTTTACCTCACGGTAGCACGAACTGATCAAACCGACAATTGGATCCCAATTCCGATGGCTGATCCGTCTGATGATCAACAATGGATCCAGGATCACTCTGAAAGAGCCAGACTGATACAGGATCGTGCTTACTAATATTATCAATTTCCTCAAAAATATTACCGTGGTAAAATCTGGCAGTTTTCCTCGGTGGAAATTTTGTTACGCTTGCCGTCCACGCAAGAACTTTTTTTGGTCAACTATTTCTAGAGAGGTGCCTCTTGTTTTATAGTTGCCAGAATTATGCAAAACCTCATCGGTTATTGTTTTTACTACCATCGGAAACTTTAATCGCTTTTCCAACGCGGCGACGTCTACTATTTCTGCCCATTCGTTTATTTTTTCGATTCGTGATTGTTAATCCATTTCCTCCTCGCGCGTTCATAAAATGTTCTGTGACCCGCTCAGCCACGCAATTAAGATGCCAGTTCACATCGGTTGAAGAGCATTAATATCAGCTCGTTTAGTGGATAAAGTGCGTAAACAACATCAGTTACAGGATATGCTTGCGCATAATATGGGCAGTCAATACCAGTCAGCGCTCCAGGTGCAGAATTTTTGTCTACCGTAACAACACGCTGTCCCAGTGATTCTTTAACAAGGTCGAGTTTATCGCGGATAATCCATGTTGGGCCATACCCACTGTCGTGTTCGATAATAAATTTAATTCTAAAAAAAAATACTTTTTATCACCCACCAGACGAATGAAAATAACATCGTGATCCATACGGAAAACAAAAGCTGCACCATTGCGCCTAAATTCCTCCTTAGCCATTCTGATATATTCGTGTAATTGTGAATCAAATGGTGGGCGTTTTTTTTTTTTATCATTAACATTTTAAGTCAGGTGATTTGCTAAATAAAGGTTCCTGCCATAATTCCATTAGAGAACTCCAATAAATTGATAGCTTGGGCTTTGCCAATAGTTTCTATCAACATAAATGAGAATAAATGTAAATAGCTCATTCGGAATAAGTTTATCGACAATTATCATAATAATATAAATTCGCTACATTGAATAACATTTTTATTACAATGTAGTGACCTCGACAATTGAGTTCTAATTGTATTTCACTCCTATATGATTGTTTATGGTATATATTTATGACAGCTAAACAGTGAGTTGGAATATTTAACAGAAACGTATCATTGTGAATAGAAGTTTAATATTATTATAAAATGAATTGACTAAGTTTCCTTTATATCGTAAGATAAGGATAACTGCTCATTGCTACGGTATATTTGCAGTTATCGAGGAAAAAACTACCTGATGGAGAGACATTTCTTCCTATCTGCTCAGGTTGTCTAGTCCCCTCTGGTTACTGGCTAGTTTAGTTATGCTTGTAACTTGACGTGGCTTGCTTCACAGATATATCGATGCATCAATACTTTTGCTGTACCGATACACATCTCGATACAAGAGGTAGAAATCGATATAAACGATACTTAACCGTATGCAACTTATTTTAATCTTCAGCTGTCGTCAATAAGTATTATTCATTTACCAAGTTAATCTTTACATTGAGAATTCAACTGAAACAGCTGTTGAAGGAACTGGCACTAATCTTTTGTTAGTAAAAACGAAAAAGACTTGCAAATTGCCTGCCTTATACGTGTTAACGCAAAATTACATGCTTCGTAATATTGCCTCCCACCTCCAGCGCCAATTCCATGCTATTATTTTATCCAGGCATAAAGGAAAGCATAAAAGAAAGAGTCCAAATGTGTTCCACGTGTACAATCAAGTACTTTACTTATTATTTTGTTGACCTCTCTGGTGGTCTAGTGGTTAGGGTGTCCGCCTCCGATGCGGGAGGTTGCGGGTTCTAATCCCGGCCGAGTCATACCAAAGACTGAAAAAATGGTACTATTAGCTGCCTCGCTAGGCGCTCAGCATTAAGAGATTAGTGTTAGTATTGGTCGGCCTGTTGTCAGGATAATGTGACTGGGCGGGACATCATGCTACATGTCTGCAGCATGATGCCCTAATATTGGACATCACTATAAACAGCCACAGCGCAGACAGCGATATGTTAAAGTTACGTTAAAAGAAATCAAAGTCACGCGCATTATTTTGTTAACCATTTTCACACGAAATTTCTTTGCTTGTTTGTATCTTGTCTACTTTTGTCGAGTCTGAAAGCTACATTACTGGTGTAACACGGTGCAATATGTTACACTTAATTCTGCTTTTGGTTATTGTTTGTTCCGGTCCAGGTGAACACTAGCCACCAGTCAGTAATTAATGTAATTTATTCGCTGCGAGACAAAACAGGAACTTAAGGCAAAGGAATAGAGAAACATTACGCAAAAGTGAGCATTAATTGTTCTATAAAGTACTTAATTTTTACGGAGATGACGTCAGTGCGTACGGATCGCGCAAAAGTTTCACGAATTCACGCGCTTGGAAAGCAGTATAGGGCGATAACTACTGCATATTAACTGAATGTCGCACATTTTAAAATGTTCTTGGCGCGTAGCATACCTTTCATTGAACCGCTCATCCTTAAAGTGCTTTTTTTTCGTCATTAGTCCCGCCAATAAATGTATCTTAGCGCTTGTCGCGACATCTGTTTTTCGGATGGGCAACTATTTATACATCATCTTGACATGAAACGCTGTTAAACTAAATTTAATTAACGCAAGCATTATGTCATACTTTGAATCTTGCTTCAAGGAAATTTTACAGACGCGTGTTTAAAATACGAGCTACCTAGAAAACCAAAAATGGCTGATTCCCAGCGTGGTTCATCTTCAGATCAGCAAATGTAGAAAAGGCAGAATACCAAGCCCAATTAAATTACAGACAGTTTCGAAGTCCAATGCAATTTTATTTTCTTTTTGCAAAACAATTTATCCCTGTGGGATCATGCACTGCAAAACAATATATCCCTATCCGAGTTTAGACAAACTGAATAAATTAGGCTGAACAAAAAATTAAATTAAGTAGTGGATATATTTATTGGATCAAAATACTTCTGTCTGGTGGATAAAGTAAGTCCTGCTTCTGATCAAATGGATCACCCTTAAATGGCCTAAAGTGTTCATTAAAAATCGCTGACAATTAAGAGGTAGTCTGTTTGAAATTATTTTAGTTGCCATGTCATGGATAAGAATGGCATAAAAAATAGATGCTAAGTATATTACATGCTAAGTATATGTCTGTAATATGCATACTGGGAATACAATCAGTAAATCGCGTACAAGGGCGCCATCTATCACTCTCAGACCTCCTAAAGATGGAAAGACCATCAAATTCATGTGTATCGATAATACATCGTTTCGTACCCTGTGTACCGTGAATCTTATTGATACGCGGCACGGGTGTATCGTTTCACCCATACTGATATTTGTTAAATAGCAATTTCATTGCATCGTAAACTTGAATTGCTATTTGTTCTCGACTATAATAAACAGAGGAGTCACTCTAAAGGAAATGGTGTTCTACTGGCCAACTTAGTTTCTCTCCAGTTATCAAAGTAAGACCATCTCTTTTCTTTTGATTGCTTAGTGTTGCAGCTATCTCTGATATTCTTCAGCTATGACAATAGTTTCAATATGGCTGTCACAGCATCCAAATTGGATGCAAGACCGACACTTTGTCATTTAAGACCAGCAATATATCATTAGAAGTCTTCTCGGGATACAATGTTATATAATATGATGTGCTACTAATGTTATATAACATGATGTGCTAAGAAATGTGCTACTTCAGCCTATGATAAATATTGTTAACCAATGTTTAGAACATAAAATAAAAATAAAAATGTGCTTGCTTTGAGTGAATAATGGATGTATTTCACTAAAATATTTTCATCCATCCGATAAAACATGTCTGTTATTCTCGCATTTCAAGAAAATTTCTTATTGAGGACACTTCAGTATGTGAGATGGGTGAGGGATTAATTTCATCTACTAATGGGTCCAAAAACTAATATGACCACACCATTGTAGAAGGAGTTAAATAACTTATTATGGCTTGGAAATGATATTGCAGCGTCTGTATTCCGTCTACATGGCTGCCTGTGACACTAATTCTCGAGGAGGAAAGTATTAAAATATTTTAGCTATGGCGAGAACTAAGCAAACTTCCGCAAGTCCACTGGGATTAATTGGTAAAAACCCTTTACTAACCACCTGCACACATAAGAATAAGTTCATTTTATACCCCAAAAAGTACGATGAACCCATTTTAAACATTTCAGAACTAAAAGTGAAAGACCAAATGGTCAATATATCAGAAGCCCCTCCGATAGTCCGAGAGGTTGAGGCCAAGGTAACATATCTACGTATCAGGCCTCCCCTTGGAAACTGAAAATGGAGAGATAGAAAATTAGAAAAAGCTGAAGATCAAGGTTAAAAAGAGCCAGATGGCAACAGTGTGGGGTTATCAGACTGCTAAGACTGGTATAAGGGTATTTACTCTAGTAAAAGAGGATGCAGCCAAGATCGCCGTTTTTCTGAGTGATGGGATTTCTCTTAAAAACCTGGTACAGGGGCTGCGAGAATGACCGGCTGTGCCTCAGGTCTAAGTAGACGGGGCATGTCCCAAAAGAATGCAGAAATCCCCCAGCCCAGAGTACTTACGCTAATCAAATATGTAATAACTTCATCGTGGTACAAGGAGTTGAGGGAGAAGTACAAATAGAAGGGGCGATGAGTCCTAAAACGCAGAAATAGATTAATTGATAGCACAGTGCATAAATACCAAAGTAAACAAACAACAAGATACGGGGAAAAGCAAGAGGGCAGTCAGGAAAGTGTTACACAGGCCCCACCAATAAATACCATAGAAACATCTACAGTCGAAGTAGCAAGCCCAACCATCCCTCATGGTGGGCAGACTTATAATATCCAAATTCCCAGCATAGACAGATCCCCAGTCTCAGATGGGGCGGAGAAAGACTCCAGTTCCTGCAGAGAATTGGAGCGGGATGATTTTAAAGGAAAACGTTCCCCCATCCTACCCCCAGAAAAGAAGAGCACATTAGAACAAAGCGATAAACACATATTAGCCAACAATAAATATTATTTATTGCAGAAACTGATTGTGGAGGAAGGGAGCTCTTCCTCAGAAGGAGACGAAGTGTGGGAGATGTCCACAGAGGACATCCCAGACGAAGAAGGGGTCATAGAGATAGGTCTCAAACCCCTGACATCCACTCCCGCCCAAAGAGAGAATAAATAGAAACATGTTGAACTCGGGAAAATCCATGTAAGTGGGTGATCCCCCCCCCCCCCATCTCAGAAGGGAGTCACAAAACAAAAACCCCAAAACAGTGATTCCCCATTTTTAAAATATCGCCATTCTAAGCTATAAAAAGAAAATTAAGGAAAAGAAAAGTTTGGAGACTGGCGGGAAACAAACGCAAATGGATTAAACAGACGGACAGGATGAAAATCTGACGGACTCAAGCGACGCTGAATTAATTAAGACAATAGACTGGGGAAAAAAACAGAACGTTTTGGAAATGGACATGGAATCAAGCGACAATAAGACAAAGATCAACAGAATCAGGAAAATTAGTGACGGATACAACGGAGAAACAAACACGGAGACTGACGAATCAAACATCTCAACAAGATGCTCTGGCCGAAAGTGGCCAGAGTAAAATATAACAATATAATAACTAATGCGCTAACAATTGTAATATGAATTAATAAAATAAGAAATAAATTAAAACAATAAGCAAGACATAACGGGCAGACGAACTAAAAAGGAAGTAAAAATAGAGGAACAAACTTCCGGATTGCGACCATTAATATAAATGGGGTTAACGAAGAAAACTTAGGGAAATTAATAGAGGAAACTAATGACTATGAAATAATAATGACACAAGAAACGCACAGTAATATAACAAAGGAAATAAAAGCAAAATTGGAAGAAAAAATGGATGCAATTTTAATCACTAGTGATAATCAAGAAGATATTAGGGGTAGGGTAGCAACAATAATTCGAAACAATAAAGGTATATCATGAGAGAACTACATGAAGGGGATATTTTTTAAGTACGTTTAGTCCATATAAAAATTAAAGTCTGGCATTTCGTCAACGTTTACTTTCCTGCACAAATAATTAAGAAAAGATTCTTTTATAGAAAACCTAAGCACATATTACAGGACATTACAATGGAGGGGCCCCGAGTGGCCGAGTGGTCTAAAGCGCTGATCGTTACGGATCACTGCCATCTCACCTCTGTCTGCGTGGGTTCGAGTCCAGACTCGGCTAACGTGGGTACGTGAGAAAGCCTGCCAGTAGCTTCTCGTGGGTCGGTGGTTCTTCCCGGGGTTTTCCAGGGTTCTTCCTCCACCATTAATACTGGCCGCCATGTATAGCCTATCTTGTGCTGAAAAATGGCGTTAAACCCTATAACAACAACAACAACATTACAATGGAGAATTCTATAATGGGAGGGGATTTTAACTGGGTGGAAGACGACGTAGATAGGAAAACATATTTAACGCCAACCGATAAATTACTTAGGGAGGATATGAAAGATTTAAAAAGAACACAAACTATTTGATGCAGATAGAAGATTAAACATGTTAAGGAAAGAATTTACGTACGAATATGGTGTAGACCAAGCCAGTAGGAAAACGTCGGGAGAGGCGGGATAATGGTAATTAAATAATACAATATTGGGGAAAAGGAATATGAAGAAATTATAACAGAAAGATTCAGGGGTTTTATAGAGAAAGGCAACCAAAATATTGAAAATGAATAGGATATTTTAAAACGGAAAATTAAAAAGAAAACTCTACATTATTGCAAAATAATGAGAGAGAAATAAAAAATGAGAAACAAGAACTTAAAAGATTTTTAGACTTGATATAGATAGATGAGGAAAAACAAATAGCACAGAAACTTTCAAATGAAATTTTAGAGGAAGCAAAATGATGGAGGGAAATAAGAGCAGGAAATTTACAATATTTTACAAAAAGGCAAAGGGGTTATATAAGAGGAAAGAATTGAGAAAGGGAGAGGGAGATTAGAATCTGGAATGTATAAGGGATGGAAATAATATTCATACGCAAAAAGATGATATGTTGAAGTGTATAAAAAATACTATCAAGATGTACATACTTCATACAAAATAGAAAACAAGATAATAAGTGAATACTTGCAATAGGTAGAATGTGAGGTGATGTCATTAGAACGTAAACGTGTGATGATTGCATCTCAAATGAGGAAATAAAGAAAACAATTTCATCCCTGGCGAAAGGAAAATCGCCAGGGATGGATGGGCTCACCACGGAATTCTATCAGAAACTCCAAAAGAAATAATTTTTAGAATCACTATATAATAACATTTTTAAGAGAAAATTTCTAAATCCGTGAGGGAGGAAATGATCACGATATTATACAAGGGGAAGGGAGATAGGGAAGACCTTAAAAACTGGAGGACTATCTCTCTTCTAAATGTTGATTATAAAATATTGAGTAGGATTTTATCAAATTGAATAAAGAATTGTGTGAGGAAAATATTTAATGAAAACTAAAGTTGTGGTGAAAAAGGTAGAGATACTCATACTAATATTTTAAACATACAAACCGTGATAGCCTATATAAACCAGCCTATATAAACCGGCCTATATAAACCAGTCTATATAAACCAGCCTATATAAACCAGCCTATATAAACCAATCTGGTCAAAAGGGTGCCATGATAATCTTTGACCAAGAAAAAGCGTTCGACATATTAGAACACAACTACATACAACAGTTACTAAAAAAATTGGGCTTCGGAAAAAATTTCAGGAATGGGCCGAAATCTTGTACACTGGAATAAAATCGAGAGTACAGGTAAAGAGCAATCATGGAAGAATTTGAAATTCAAAGGTCAGTGAGGCAGTGATGCCCACTGTCCATGCTATTATACGCAATAGCAATTGAGATCTTGAGTCACGAAATAAGAAACAACTCGAAAATAGAAGGTATACGCATTCCAAACTTGAAACATGAGTTAAAGATGCTCCAACACGAAGTTGATTGCAAGAACTTTATCAAGGGTGCAAAATCGTTAAGCACCTGCAAAACGAATTTGAAACTTTCGGAAAAGCCTCAGACTCCAAGATCAACCACGACAAAACAGAAATTTTAAAGATAGGAAACTGGAGGGGGAATCACCCGGGACTCCCACCTCACCTAATAAAAGATAAGCTCAAGACCTTAGGAGTGACCCTTAGCCATAAAGCAAAAATAGACAACCACAAATACATAGTATCAAAGATAAGAGAATATAGATATTTGGATGCATACGCCACTGTGCATATTGCGGCAAAGACATACATGTAGGCCTAAAGCAATCGGAATTATATCCTAAAATCCGTTGACCTGGAAATAAAAAACTGAATGAATTAGACAAACAAGTTGTAAATAATATATGGAACAGCAACATGCACTATCTGCCCAAGGAAACATTAAATAAGACGAACACTAGGGGGTGATTAAGTCTTCCTAATCCAATTATAGTTAAGGTAGCTAATATTTTAAATAGACTTGTAATAAAAATAAAATAAAATCCGACATTAGGATGGGAAGCTTTGTAAACATACTGGCTGGGTTTTACTTGAAAAAACTTCCCTGATATATATATATATATATATATATATATATATATATATATATATATATGAACAACCTTTTAACTAAAATATTTGAAGTTCCACGGAAATATAGATATATTAAAGAAACAGTTCTAAAATATAGAGAGAAAAATGAACTTTGGACAGACAGACAGACAGAGACAGACAGTCAATATTCGAATGAATGGGGGAAAACGAAAACTGTCAGATGTAAAGTAGAACAAAATACTGGGGGATTAACTGGGAAAATGTGTGGAAGACATGGGCGGGAAAGTCCTTACA
>JAECUM010002300.1:0-18676 GCA_016617855.1 Megalonaias nervosa
TCTGTGTTGGAAAGTGTAGCACTTTAATATATTTGTCTCATTTTATTTTCAGCACTGAGACTCAGAGACACGGAATAATCTTCATGTACGACATGACCGATTCCAAATTTGCTAATTTTGATTATGACCTCTGTGTCAAAATTCTCAACCTGCTCAAGGTAAATGTACTACATTCCTTTAGAAGATTAAATAAGTTACCCCAAGAATAAGTTTTATTGTGTAATGAACTAGATAATGATGTAAAACTTAATGTCAGCATTTTAATTCTGAATGAAATTTTTGGACATTTGAAAACTAATGAAAACAAATAATGGAATAGTAGGTAATGGTTTTGAAAAATTGTAAAGATAGCAAATATTTTTTATAGGTATATTATAATGATGAGAAAAAGTTGAATTGTGTTATCAGTAAGGACTCTTATGACTGGGATGGTTAAACTTGTTCAGGTAGTAACATGTGAGATATCATTTGAATAATAGATTAACCTATAAAGTATACAGCTGTTGAAATTATGCAGTATTATTGGTTTCAAAATTTAAGTTTAAAGATGTTCCCTTATGTTGTGCACCCTAACATAAAAATGACATTATTTTCATGCCCCACTGCTTGCAACAGGGGTATCTGGATTTTGTCCTGTCCATACTTGCATCCATACATCTTGAGAAGGTTGCATCAAAACCATTAAAGGTAGAGCCCCCCATCAAACACATTTGAATTATGTAGTATGACAACTTAGGCCATATCTCATTATTTTGACCCGATATGATCAGCCATTACCAAGATATTTTGACCCAATGTGATCAGTGGTTTTCAAGATATTTTAACCCAATGTGATAAGTGGTTATCAGGATATTTTGACCTGATGTGATCATTGGTTATAAAGATATTTTGACTCAATGTGATCAGTGGTTATCAAGATATTTTGACCCAATGTGATAAGTGGTTATCAGGATATTTTGACCTGATGTGATCATTGGTTATAAAGATATTTTGACTCAATGTGATCAGTGGTTATCAAGATATTTTGACCCAATGTGATGAATGGTTATCAAGATATTTTGTTTTATTCCTCATTGGCACTAAACAACTTTGTCAGTTTCCATGACTTGGGGGTTTGTTTGATGTCCCTGAGGGAATCCAATATTGCAAATTGCCATGTAAGACTACTCATGACCACTGAAGTCATGTACATCTGTACTCATAATTTCACAATATTTGCAATTTCCCCCAAGAAAGGAACTATCTAAACAATTCTGTATATTGGATGATGAAGTTTTATATGTAGTCACTATTGACAAAATATAAGTAAAACATGGTTGCCTTCATAAACCTGTCTTGGTAAAATGAGGTTCTCTTCAAATACTACTCTTCATGTTAGTATAATGTTAGTGTACTAAATGTGCACAATTCTTTTGAAATGTTAGTTTTGGTACTGTTCAGATAAAAAATTGCAATAAAGACTATTTTTGTGTTTGGTATTCAGCTGTTACTATCATACAAAATTTTGCATGTCTTTGTGTGAAGGAAACAAGAAGCCATGAATAGTCCTTTTGGGTCATTTCTGGCAAGATTTTGATGCAAGTCAGAGCTGAACATAAACATAGCTGAAACTTTTTAATGAAAAGACGTCAATTGTACTTAATGGAAATAAATATATATACACATCATTTAAGCAGTACAAGTTTTGTTGATACTGTTGTTGACTATTATACATATTGAGCATGGGTCCCCACTGATATCACAAGATCGAATATGCATATCTGGCCATCTCTTCTAATCTAGTGAATGAATGTTCATTAAGTCTTTATAGTGCACACGAAATGTCTGACAAATTAAGATTTCCAATTACAGCATATAGCATTCAGGTCTAGCTGTAAGTGTCGACAAATTAAATTTGGGTAGCATTTTTGTATCCATCCATCGAAGGCCTGATTCGATTTTCAGGTCATTACAGCAATATTTTTGTTGCATGTACCATACATATTTTGAACATTTCCTGACTCTTTTGGAATACTTGAAGTGGACAAAAGATATTTGACTTGTATATTTGCTTTCCTATGTTGATAACCTGCTTGGATTTTAAGTCCATTATAGCTCTTTTTAAAACATTTACATGTTATCTAACCCTTTTTATTTGGGCTTCTTTTACGAAAACCTTGTTGGCACAAACAAAAGGTATGCAAATAAAATTTGGTACGATTATTTATATAATAGTATCGCAGTATAACTTTCGTTAAATTTGATTGGTCCCATTAAATCTTTATGTGGCCCTCTTATTATTCTGACTCTGCTTTATTTCGCTATAATTTACTATTAATAATAAAGTGGCCATCTTTACATTTGGTAACCAAATGAACCTTGAAAACAAATTGGTGACTATCACAGATGTGTAAGTAGAGGTAATGTAGTTTTTTCCTGCTGATTGAGATTTGATATTAGCAACAGATTGGCAATGATTCCAGCCAAAACGAGTCACAACATTACTCTTCCAACTTCACCTGAGCCATAGCTGTCAATGCAGATGACAGAATTGCCCAAAAGTCCAGCAGCAGAACAAGGAAAATGCCAAAACTAGGTTAAGGTGTACTCATATTGCAGACAAATATTTAGGTAACATAATAACAAAACAAAGTAAGACAAATACTCTGAATACAACCTACTTTGATCTAAAGGTTTTGTTACAACTTGTATACGTTTTTATAATTATATGACCCATAAAATCCTAATTACACCGCTGTCTGGCTTTTCTGTGCATCTAAAGTTTCTGTCACCAATATTGGTGCAAAACACATACTGAATTTGACCAATTTGCAAAAATAAATTACTGCAATGCTTACCATTTGAAAAGCAGCAGTTGTCACCAGAACATTCTGTTCAAAATAATACTAATTTTGGACACATGGGATACAACCCCTTTGTTTTCATGACTCTATATGTCGGCCTATTCTGCGCATGGCTTTGAAAAGATAAAATGTTAATGCATCAGGCTATAGAAATGAAACAGATTCCTTTGGACTCTTTCTGTTAGCATTTCAGCTGAGGAACTAGGTCAAATTTATAACTGGTTTTACAAAATTCAACATAATAATGCCAGTAAATGGCAAGAGGTATTAAGGGCTGTTCCATTAAAACATAAATGGGATGGGGGGGAGGCAGTTTTGAAATTGGGTAGCCACCCTTAGATGTGATTTAGGCCTTTCAGGACCCACTGATAGAGTTATTGAACAATAAAATCACCCACCAAAAGAATTGGGGGGGGGGGATATATTAAGGAAAATATTTAACTCATAGAAAGCAAAGTCTAAATATTGTTTTATTCGAGATAGAGCATAAAAATGCAATTATGTCAGGGTTTGACACTAACTTCACGGTTCCCGTGTGGGTCTGGAATTCTGGAAAAAATATTAAATTTGAAAATTGCTTTTCTAGGCCTTGATAAGGTCTGGAAAAATTTAAAAATAACTAAAAAGTCTGGAAAAAGTCTTAAATTTTTGTTGTTCTGGAAACTGGAAACGTGACTGCTCTTGTCAGAGCTCTTCTGGTGTTACTGTAGAACGCAACATCTTAAAGGCGAGTATAGATGATAAATTCGCGGGAGAAGGCCATGCAATTTTGACTGGGGGCCCTGAGTGTCTGAGTGGTCTAAAGTGCTCACTGTTCCGGATCACTGCCATCTCACCTCTGTCTGCATGGGTACGTGAGAAAGCCTGCCAATAGCTTCTCCTGGGTCGGTGGTTCTTCCCAGGGTTTTCCAGGGTTCTTCCTCCACCAGTTATACTGGCCGCCATGTATAGCCTATCTTGTGCTGAAAAATGGCGTTAAACCCTACAGTAACAACAACAACAACAATTTTGACTGGTGTTTGCTGACTTGTTGAGGATTAATCTACCTTTTCCATTTCATGGATTATTTCGGTAATTTACGTTTTGTGTTGTGCTAGTAAGTATTCATTTTAATTTCATTGGATTTTACTTGATTTGACATTCTTGGACCGATCTTTTACTAGCAAGAACAGTAACTCTTCCCGGCACGTGGGTCTGTAAAAACGTAAATAATGGCAATAATACGGCATAAATTCAGTTCATAAATATACAAAAACACATTTTATGACAAAGCGAACATTTATACCAAGAAATCAAATGATACACACGTCTTTTTATTTATTATACTAAATGTATTAAAAATGTTGGGTGCAGTTTCTTTGTGTAATGTATTTTTGAAGTCAGACTAGGACTTGTATTTTCAAATGATGCATGATATCTAGAGGCATTGGTATGCCTATTTAATTTAAAATTTTACTGTTCACTATATGCAGAAAGAGGTAAATTTTAATTATTTTGAAGAGAAGAAAACCAGTTCATGGCACATATTGTGACTATCAATCTATTCTGAATGTCGACATTATAAAGAACAGTCTGTACATATCACCTTATTTAAAAAATAAAATAATCATAAATATTTCATGAGATCTCTGTGCCAGTTCCTTCTCTTGTACTCTCTGATTTCACAATTTAATATTGCTTCTTGAACTGTATGATATTGCTCAAAATTGATCAGAATTATTAAGTACAAAAAATTGACACCCAGAATTCAGTGTTGCAACATATACAATTTACACCATAGAAATGTAGATTTACTGTAATAATAAATTAGTGGAAAACCTGTACAATACAAAAGAGTGAACGAGGAATTTTTAAGAATTTTGCCCATGTGACTGACATCTTTTGTAGAATTGTGGAAGTATTCAGTGTAAGTTATTTTTCAGTTTGTTTATTCTTTGTCATTATTTTTATAATGATATAAAAATTGGCCAAAACTATCTTATGATAATTTAATTCTGAAGTGGCAATTTTCTGTTACTAAATTGTGATTTCAGATAAACATACACGTGTACAAGAATATTGTAATAATTGTGCACTGTTTTAAGAGTAAGATATAATTTCAACTTTTGTATGACTCATCATTAGGGTATTTTATGAAAAAAATGATTGTGAGAGGTCACTTAAACAAGGCACAGAAAGGTGTTAAGAAATACCAGAAACAATGAAAAAGTAAATTTATTATTAAAGCAGAATGTTCACAAAATATTTTTATATTACCATATGCAAGAAATATGCAAATTTCAGCTTGAAATAACCACGAGGTTAAGATTTTGCAAAAAGTGACCAAAGACCAATATTAAAATGGTGGATGGTGCATGTGTTTGGATGCATGGTGTGAATTTATTTGAAACAGTATCATAAAGATGGGTTCAATCTTGAATTCTCTGCACACAAATTATGCATCAAATATTAAATTTTAAGAGCAACATATAATTTCAACATGTGTTTGACTAAAGAATACAGTATTTCATACAAACATGGTGGGGGGCCACTTGATAAAACTGCACAGAAAGGCTTCTGAAGTACCTGGAACACAGGAAAAGTCTATTTATTCTTATAGCTGAATGTTCACCCAACATTTCTATATACCCATATGTAAGAAATATACAAATGTCAGCTTGAAATAACATGAGGTCAAGATTTTGCAAGTGACCAAGAAAAATATTAAATATGGTGGATGGTGTATGTGTTTCAATGCTTCCTGAGAATTTATCAGAAAAGATATCATGCAGATGAGTTCAGTTTTAGATTCTGCACACTCAAATTATGCAGGAAACATTCCATTTTTATTTATTCTAAAATTCTGAAAATTTCATCCCCTGTTGCTATCAGGTTAATAAACTTGTCACATGGTTAGGTCTGGAAATTTTTATATTTTGGTCTGGAAAAAGTCTGGAAAATGTCTTAAATCTTTTTCTAACTTTGTGGCAGGAACCCTGTTACTTTTTTAAGTAGGAGGCCCGCAGGACTTCCAGCTTTTGAAAACTGGTGGTCCTTCTGACTGATGGAATGTCCTTCTTGTTTACGGATCTACTTACTGAAAAAATATGTAATTTATTCAATAAAATAAAACACATACAGGGTTATTTTATCACAGTTTACATTAAATTCATCAACAATTTATATGCTTTGTTTTGTAATGCTGACAAATCTTGTGTGTGGTACTTATTATCATCGTCATAAGCAACATCAACATCACTGTCAGATGTACCATCTGTTCCCATTGCAACATTCTTTTTCATCCATTTATTCCCATATCTCTCTGACATAAAGCCCACTATAGCGTGACTTATGGTTTCACTGTCTACCTTGGATACATTTTTTATACCCCAAAAAATGAATTTAAACCTAAGAAGAAATACTAAATTATTGAATTAACAAAATTAAATAAACTAGAATGGATCTAATGTTAAATTGATGGTTTAGAAGTTTACAGTATTATAAATGGAGTGGATCTAAATTTAAATTTCTGTTTAATAGTGTAAATTCAATACGTGTAGTTTAAAATGAAAGTTTATGACATTTTACCATTCACTCAAAAGAATGTATACAATTTCTGCCTCTTTGTCAAATGTGTCAGTGGAGCAATCATTAATAACTGAAAAGAACCTGACTGGAGGAAATGATATGGTTCTATTCTGACCCTACGATTATCGGCAATAGCCCTGATAAATTTCTGACAATATTTGTCCCTCAGGTAGGTACTGCCTAATTCCAAACCTGTCCAACTCAAATAATTTCACATAGTATATATGGTCATCCATGTTTCTTGACAAAATGAGCATTTCTAAACATGACACGTTTTTCAAAGGCTGCCTTATTCAGCAACGTAACAGACTCCTCACTTTCAGAACAGCCAGGGGCTGCCATCTCAGTTCATGGGTTGATTTTTCCAATTTTAAAGTTATTGCAGCCAACCACAAATCGATCATATTATATGCAGAATAAACTGAATATGTCATCTCATCCTTCTTCTTGCTGTGGGTTAGCCACAGAACTTCCTGTTTCCAGGTATCGTGGAATTTTCATTCTTTTGGTTTTATCGTACACACAATTTTGAGTTTCTTGGTGGGGGGGGGGCGGATAGACACTATAAAAAAATCTCCACATTTTTCAAACTCGTGAAACCACATAACAAAAAGTAAATCGCCTAAATGTTTGATGCTCTTATATGATTAACAAAGTTAGCACCCAAATGCCAATTTACGGTAGGCACCCAAACGACAATGATAATTTGGATTAAATGGCATAGTCATGATCTTTGTTTTGTTTTAACTTCATTTCAATTTTCAATTATAATTAAAAGAAAGATTTAATCAATCCTTTAACGTGGGATAGATTTATTTTTAATATCCACAGTTTAAAATTGTAGACCCCACAGACCATCCAGCTTTAGGAAAGTGGTGGTCCTTCTGAAAATCAGTGGACCTGCATTAGTGTCAAATCCTGTATGTAGGTCCCCAACATATGGGACAATGCTTTGTTGTAAAATCGAGAAGCGCTGTAAGGTCAGAATTGTTTTCACTCATTGTTGTGAAAATACAGAGAAAAAAAGTAGCAAAGCAAATACTATTTAACCAATGCCTGACGTTACTACATGTGCATAGACAAATAATAAAACCATAAATTTGTAATCCTGTCAGTTAACTGTTGTGAGTGGTTACATTAAGAAAGCCCCTTTCTGAAAATAGATGCACTCATATTGGCAGTTAGAAAAAAGGTTTTTCATTCTTATACCAGTTTTAATGATTCATCGTGTTACAGAATTTTAGTAATGGTAATGTTATATCTGCAACAAAGAAATGTAGATGAACAAAATGGTATGAAGGCACACATCTACATGCTACAGCATTTGTTTCAAACAAGTTTACAGGTTTTTTTCAACTGCAATTTTATAGTGTACTTGTTACATATATGTAATTAAATTTCTTGTGTGTTAGTTTTAAAATTCTTTTTTTATTTTATTTTTGTTTCATTACATTTTATTGTAATGATTATTTTCACGAGATTCGATATTTTTTCAGTAAATTCTGTTTGTATAAAATGCAAAAGATATTGCATTAGCACTATCTTTAACTCACTATGGTACATAGAATTTGTAAACACTACGCGAAAACGATTGGCTATTGCCAAGGTCATTTCGGTCTACGTGTAGTCTGAATAAACAATGTTTTATTTTTAAATTTATTTCAGAGTGAGAATCTGGTACTTAGATAGGGCTATTCTTGCATATGTGACAAATGGCATTTTATATTATTGCGATGTTCAAATTAGTAAATCGTGCAGCCTATCTCATGTAGTACCATGTGACCTAAAATCGAGGCTTAAAACAGCAAATTGGTATTAAATCTGTTCAGGGGGCGCTCACCAGTTATTATGTACTTTTGAGAGAGTGACATATGTAAGGTGAAGTTGTTTGCATTTGTAACATGCACAGTAGAGAGAATGTTGCCATGCCTCTATGCTACTTTGATTTAATGTGGCTGACATTTCTTTGGATATTGTACTTGTGGAAACTGTACATGATCTAAGTACACAGTATAACAAAATGGATGCTCCCATGTGCTTGACAAATTAACCTGAATGAGTGAAAAGTACACTAACTTTAGCAGTTATTAAAATAGGGAAAATGAATTTTGCTAGAGTAGGCAATAGCAGCTTCTGAAAGTGCAATGAACGAATGACAAAATATCTGAAAAACAAAAAAAGTTATCAGCTCTTTTTTCTACAATTTACCTCTGAAGTCCAGGAAGTGAAAATGACCAAGCAGAGCTAGCAGTTTTTTTATTTGAGCACATCTGAAGTGAGCCCAAGCTGTATACTCTAGAACCCAAATTACCCCCATCAATCATACACCAAAATAAAGGGAATTAAAAGTTCTTTTAACAACACCTAAGATATACGAAGTTTTTATTAAATAGCCAGTATAACCAGTGAGGAAATCCTGGGAAATTCTTTTTCTTTAATATTCTAACCCTATGCAAAATACGAAACTGTAGAGTGCCACCTTAAAGAACCACTGAAGATATGTTGTCAACTTATCGAAAAACTTTTCATATTCTGTAGTCAATTTCAAAGATTTGATATATTATACGTGGTATTTACTTCCAAAATGACATCACTAAGTTAATTTACTACTCCCCTCTGAAGTGGCTTGAATGTAGCTTCATGACGTCAAAAATGTATTCTAATGTCATTGGGATATGCTATAATTTTGACATGAAAGAATGGCATTCAATAGTAAATGCCTATCAAGTATTTGTTTTATTTTTCAATTCAAACATTAAATAATGTATTCTGATCATTTCCCAAGTTGTGTACTATACTTTGGTCATGTTTACATTTAAATCAAAAGAGAAAAGTGGGGAAAATTCCATAAAATTGAGGCAATACTGCAAAAACTGTCCAGCATTGGAGTTAGAAAAATAAGTTCTTGATGCTGTAACTTCATAACAGTAGATAAAAATATATCTTTTGTAAATAATTACTTTTTTCTTTGGTACAAGTAACCTAATTTGAATCTGTACTAATGCTTGTATCCAAAGAACTGATATGAAATGTCAAGGGGAATTAACTCCTAGTGAGACCATTCCATGGACAAGGAATGCGATTGGTGATTACATACATAATTGATTACAATGAAAATGAAATAAATTGACTGCATTATATGGTCAAATAAATAAAAGCCTCCAAACATGCAGACTTTTATACATTAAAGGGGGGGGGCTTCCTAACAATTTCAAGACCCAGCCTGACTATGATGTCACATCCTGTCTAAGATCCATCACAACCAGGAACAATTGGTAACCATGACGTCACTAATACTACATCACCTACATTAGCCACTTCCTAAGAAAACATGGCTGCATGAAGACCTAAGAAAATAGCTAAGTGTCCTCAAGAGTTCACACAACACAGTCAACCATGGAACTATGGTGTATGGGTATCCAAGAGTGACCAACCAGGATCTAGCTTGCAATCTGGCTCTGCATATCCACTAATAAAGTGCCCAAGACGTGATGTATGTGAAGAATCACTATCTTCAAGTGCCATCCAAGCTTTGCCCTGAAAAGGAAAGAAAAAATCAAGAAAAGTTCTTGGTTGGGTCACATGAGGCAACAGGTGTTGACAACATCAATAAGAATGTAATTATCAACATATCAAAACTAAATATGATACTGGAATCACTGCGCATAATGCATGACAGAGTTGGAAATTGCAAGCGATACTGTCCACAGATGTATACAAGCAGAACTCAAGGACTATGTGCCTTTTTAACAGTTAAATGTACCAACTGCAATCTAAAGGAAGCAGAACAGACTGCCTTTCCAGAAAAGTGCCAAGGGCAGAGAAAGAGAGGCCCAGTCACAGGAAATTTAAATGAGATGTTGGCACTTTCTTGTTACAAGACCAAAGTTGGAGTGACTTACCTAAGATTTATTATATCATGTCTCAACATTCGACCTCCTTCTTCTGGCTATTTATACAAGAAACTTAATGAACTCTCTAGAGCTATTATATCTGTCAATGAATATGTTTTAGTGGAAGATCAAAAATTTGTTCAAGAGGTTAACCAGCTAACATACAAAGGCATTCATGTACAGACAGACACTGCGTACAACCACAGACCACACATTGGGGGGAGAATCTGCCACGCAGTCTGTGGCTATAGTCATGGAACATTCCACAAGCAGAATACTTCCACTGTGTGTGTCCACTGCAAACAAACTATGTGGAAAGAAAACATGCATACACTTACACTGCTGAAAAAATCATCGCACAGAAGACTCGACGTCCTCCACAGAAACTAAATTAGCAAAGGAAAATTTAAATAAGCTTGAAATGTTAAACATACTAAAGATTGATTCTTTAACTTGTGATGCAAGCGCTCAGCTTGAAAAAACTGTCCGGGAACATTAGGCTACGGTTCAGAGACCCATACGACAATATACATGCTATGTGCATGCAATGCGTACACTTTAAAAACATGTTAAAAATGTAGATTTAATTGGTCCCTTTCCTGGTAAGGACAAACATCTCTTTCAGCAAAAATTGGCAACTGCTATCAGGAGAAGAGTACATTTTGAGCTTGTACGCATACAACGACATTTCAGTTCTGAGGAAGTATTTTTGGCAAAGGCAAAGGCAGCAATCCAAAATATTATTCAATGTTACAGTAATAAGCACGGAAATTGTCAAAAAAATTCCTTAGTCTGCCTTGCCCATTTAGCATCCTATTCATCAAAATTTCTGCCATATGGTAAACATTTAAATCTTTGTTCTGAAGATATTGAAAAGCTTGAAATGGTACTAAGAAATTTTGTCTCAGATGTCAAGCTAAGTAAAATCTCACGCCTTCTAAACACAAATAAGTGCGAGAGCTTGCACAATAGGATTTTTACATATGCACCTAAGACATCAGTATGGAGCAGAAATTTTGATGCGTTATGTCATTCAACCCTTCACAGCTCTGTGTTTGGTACAGGAAAGCCTACACTCCTACTGGCCGAGTCTCATGGAATTGTTTATAATCAGTCTGAACCAGTATTTCAGCACATGGTATAACGAGATCAAAGAACAGTAAAAGATAGGGAGAGGAAATCGAGTCTTCCATACTGTAACGAATTTTTTGTCTTATGTCCTCATTTCCTAATAAAGTCACGCAAATACATCCTTCCCTCGCGAGGTGTCGTGATGGAAAGAAGAACGAAGATTCCCTCACGTAACCGAAGGCTGTCACGCTATGGAAGCTTGCCACGCTTGAGGTACGTTTTGAAACACATTAAACATGCCATGTCTCGATATTACTATATTTAGTTACCTTGATGCATAGTTTCTTAAATATCAATGTATCCCTTTCATGATTCTTTGATTAACATGCTTAATTCTTGTAACTCAGCTGCATTCCGACTCACGATATCATTTCAGTACCACACTCTCCAGTGTGGAGGTATTGAAATTACGTCACGAGGCGGGATGCGTTACGCGTTTTCATTGGCTGACTGAGTTTCCATTAGCTACTGTATTTGTATATAAATCAGTAGACGAAAAGCGCCTTTCACACATTGAAACACTGACTTAAGCGGTTGTAATAAAAGAAACAAAAGCATAAACCATGGCTATGGCAATGCTTCAGGTAACATTGAAATTGGATTAAAACTACCCATAGCAATGTTAGATGAACTATAAATTTATCCTGTTTGGAAATACATTCCAAATTACCATATTTTTCCATGTATGGAAACATACTTCTAAAATCTTCTCTCCAATCCTGGGTAACAGTCCCAAAGAAAATATAATATATGTATTAATGTATGTATGTGCAAAGAAGTAAAGTAAGGGAATTACTAACCTTACTAAACCACAAAATATAAAATGTTTTGTATTGAAGAAATTGTGGAGTAATTGTAAACCTGTACATTTCTCCAGCATCGGGTACATGTCAATACCCATAGATGGGTAAACCATATCTATACATATGTAATATGATTGTCTGTACTGTGTGATTCCAATGTTTGTATAAAATAAATCTACTATATTTTACTTATCCTGACTTAGTTTTCTTTTGGTCAAGTGCTAGGCTGGGACGAACCTTTTATTTTTATGAAAACGTTGCCCTTATTTGGAGCAAAGAAAATGTTACAATACAAATATACACGCTACATCAAACGCAAACAAAAATACAACAGAACACTTATACAAAATTCAGTGTTTGCCAATTCAGTAAATAACTTTGTAACCAATGAACATTCATACACTTTAAATCCTTTAAATTAACACCATGAAACAATTATTAAAGGTACCTGAATATCACAGTATACACCTCCCATAGCCCCTATGGCCTTGGCATTCACCATTGGCTTTACATGATTTTCTAGCCATATTTACTCTCTTTGGTTCAAAAGATAAATGATCAGGATTTATGCATGTTTTTGTATGGCATCTATGTGATACCTCACATTGAGATGGTAGCAGGTTTGCCATAGTTTCTACATAAAACTTTAGTCGGTGATCCAAAACAATCTTTCTTTTCCCACGAAAGGTTACATAAATTATTCCGTAACCATGTTGGTCATGTGAACCTGTCCAAATGTGACACTTGCTGGTGACTTGTGTATGTCGAGCTAAAGCTCTTTTATATGTCATCAATTCTTGAGCTGTTAATTTAGTTTGAAATATTTCTGACATAGCGTAATAAACCAAGACCATATGATACTATGGAAATTTTTATCTGAAAATAAAAAAATATTAACACCATGACTTTTTTTTTCTTTGTCCATAAATTTTTATTTGTCAATAAAAAAAGAGAAAATATCCAAATTATTACCAGTTCAAAGAAGAACTGATATCATCTTCCTTGAGAAAGGTGAAATTAATGCAGCAGTTTTACAAAAACAACTATACACACATTTCTAATTGCCACTAGTCAATGCTGTGTTGCGTACAATGACAAGGGACATAACTCTTCTCAAGCCTACCTGCATCCGCTTAATTAAAGCAGATTTTGGAATGAAGAGACACATTTAAGTTCTAAAATGCAGTGAATATAAACTAAATGAGCCAATATTAATACAAACAACATTAAATATAACTCCATGGGTATACACCCTAATGCTCTTTATGGGGGTGCTCACCAGTTATTATATACTTTTGAGAGAGTGACATATGTAAGGTGAAGTTGTTTGCATTTGTAACATGCACAATGGAGAGAATGTTGCCATACCTCTATGCTACTTTGATTTAATGTGGCTGACATTTCTTTGGATATTGTACTTGTGGAAACTGTACATGATCTAAGTACACAGTATAACAAAATGGATGCTCCCATGTGCTTGACAAATTAACCTGAATGAGTGAAAAGTACACTAACTTTAGCAGTTATTAAAATAGGGAAAACGAATTTTGCTAGAGTAGGCAATAGCAGCTTCTGAAAGTGCAATGAACGAATGACAAAATATCTGAAAAACAAAAAAAGTTATCAGCTCTTTTTTCTACAATTTACCTCTAAAGTCCAGGAAGTGAAAATGACCAAGCAGAGCTAGCAGTTTTTTTATTTGAGCACATCTGAAGTGAGCCCAAGCTGTATACTCTAGAACCCAAATTACCCCCATCAATCATACACCAAAATAAAGGGAATTAAAAGTTCTTTTAACAACACCTAAGATATACAAAGTTTTTATTAAATAGCCAGTATAACCAGTGAGGAAACCCTGGGAAATTCTTTTTCTTTAATATTCTAACCCTATGCAAAATACGAAACTGTAGAGCCCCACCTCAGTTGTATTTTAAACCTTGAGGGCTCGAGAGGTTTCAATTGTTAAAGCCAGATTGTTTTTGAAGTTCAATTGTTTTTGGAATTTAATAATTTATTCTCTAGAAAACCAAATGAGTGTACTTTTTTTATAAAAATTCTGGGAGAAAGAAATTCAGTGGAAATTTATTCAGGAGTTATATGGAAACATAAACTGTGATTCAATTGAGGAATTGCTGCCATTTGTACAACGACCACATCTGACATCATCGTCTTCCATATTGGAATGTCATCGAGATTCAAACTTGGATTTTATTAGAACTATTTAGTGATAGGACTTGTATTTTTCATTCTTACGTTTAAATTTTGGATTATATTCACAAACCGTAAGTCCTATTTCCAATTTTTACATTGTTTTCTAGGGAAATAAATTTTTTTGTTAAAATATACAAAGCTTGTTGACTTCACTCTTTTCTCTTGTTATTATTGTACGAGCCTACACGTAACAATACTAAATTAGGAAAAAATAATTATTATTTAAGGGTAGTCAATTCAGGGCTGTTCTGTTTAAACATACATGGTACCCAGGGAAGGCAGTTTTTAAAAAAATATATGCTAGGGTAGTTCAGTTTCACAGAGTTCATATTAAAATGACCAGAAAATTCTAAATTGCATCTATTGGTGAGTACCCCACTTTACAAGTGCCTTCCCTGGGTCCCACATGTTTTGATGGGACAGTCCTCAGCATGTTTACTAACTTGCAATTACAATACTGTAATCTAGTTAGTCCTATCAGTTAAAATTTATTACAATGTATAGCTTCTACAGTGCTGTCAAGTCATGTGGCCAAAATACACTGCATATGAATATAGTCAAACCTGGTTATCACGATTTTGTCTAAAAAAATTGTTGACATAACCGGGTCCCGAGATATCAGGGTTTAGTTGATAAATCTACTGCAGAACAATGATTATGCATCTGAAGTACCAAAAATGAGGAGTTTTATTTCTAAAAACAAATGGCATTTCTAATGCACAATAAAAATAATAATTCAGTCATATCTGGTTGCAGAAAAAAGAAGATTGGAGGTCTTTTAAATGAGATTAAGTAACAAGTCACATATTTTTACAACAATAAGTTACTGCAACAATGTCAGTGGTTTAAAGTTGTTTTTATTTCCCTGTGAATAGCCTCATCCCTTTGGTAGCCTCAGCAAGACAGTGATTTTCTCACGCTATCCAAAATCTAGGCCAATTGAAGTACATGTACCTGTAGGACTATACTTATTTTTTTTTGAAAGTGTTTTCTTTTGTTAGAGTTGACTTGTGACTAGCAGCAAAATGTAACTGACGATTTTTGTGCGTGTAAATCAGTCTTATTTTTTGATCGTCAGCGGTTCCTTTATACCAGTATATGCTGGTTTTTACCGATAAATTTTGCTTTTTTTACCGGAAAAAGACGGGGCTGTCGGTATTCATGTACCAACAAACTGTAAAATGGGTTTCAAGTCTTTAGAGTTAACTGTCTCAACATCAAATTCTGTATGAAGTCAACTTATTCCATTCATACAGTTAGAAGACAACTTATTCCATTCATACAGTTGTAGCCCCATATCCCTCCCATCTTTGATCAGTGATCGTCGGCAAGAACACAGCTCCAGAAGGAGAGTCAGCTCATCTCTTTGATGGATTGCAAGACTTTGAAATTCAAGATAAAAACAACACAAATGAAAGCACTCTTCTTTCTGTTTCAAATTTTAATCCTATCAGTCGCCTTCTGCTTCATTCCGTTTGTGTTGAAGAATATGTAATCATCATACAGCGATTACCATTTTCATAAAAAAATCTGGGCGCAATAGACTTTTTTTTACAATACTGTTGGTGCTTTTATTTACTCTTGTTCAAAACAAATTAATAACCAATGGGGGGGGTAAGTGGGGGGGCAGCTTAGTTGGAGTTTTGCGGCTTTTTATTTATAGATTATTTTGAGTCACGTGATCGGGCCATGGTGAAGTTGAAGGCTTACCCTCACACCAAGCATGAAAACACTTTAATTATTACCGATTTTGTTTTAAATATATTGTGTAAAACAAATTAGGTATTTTTAGCTACATTTAATGATGTTAACCTGATAATTTTCCAAGTTATAGATAAGATCAAATTCGCGATGCTGTGTAGGACGAACTACATTGTCATGGTGTGGACATGCGATAATGTCCATTTTGAATGCAGCCTACGTAAAGGTCAGAAATGCATGCATTCAGTTTCCTTACGCTAAAGTATTATTTACATGATAATTTTCTCCACTCTGTGTAAGTGATAAACCATGCGTTGATGAGATTGGTTGATTAGCATTTGTACCAGTAAAATTTGGTCTTGTACTTACTGTACGAGGTACCGGTAATAGTGGAAATGCCGGACCATTTCTTGTAAAATTTCTCTGAGATGGACATTAAAAGTTGCATTTCGTTGAATTAAGCAGGTCCACATGTTACTTCAGACCAAAACTTAAGCCCGACATAACTGGGTTATTGACTTAACAGGGGTCGAGATAAGTGGGGAAAAATTAGCATAACAAAGAAGGATTTTTTCAGGACCGGACCAAAATGCTCGACATACACTGGTTCTCAAGATAACCGAGGTCAAGATAAGTGGGTTTGACTGTATGGTAATTTTTATATGCATTCATGTTTATGATATACATACAACTCAGTTTCTACTTGAAAATTAAATATTGCTTAAAACCAGTGTTAAATGTAGATATGCTCACTGACAAATAGAGGGCATAATTCAAATAAGAGAATGAAAACACACACATGCATAATATATATGTCTTGCATTGCTTCCATTTCTCCCAGTTTAGCTCACTTCTCCCTGTTCTCTAATAAGGTCTTTACAACTTCTTTTACCAAATTATCATGTGATGTGTGGACCCTTATGCCAGAAAATGATGAGAACTCTGATGTGTATATATATGTAACTGTAATTAAAGTTTATAAATTCAACTTATATTACTTTGGTAAACATTGTATTCAGGATTTTAGTTTTAAATCTAATGTGCATTTCTGTAGGACTATCTCTTGCAGACCAGCTCCAGTTGAGTCATCATGTTTATGTTAGTCATGGTGTACATGGGCTGGGTCCATTGCCAGATTTCAGGTAGCCAAAGTGTTTCAATATAAAATACAAACCTAAATCTGGCTGTCAGACCGAGTTAACATTTCTGGTCAGCACATTAAACGGAAATTTGGTTGCAACATTCGGCTTTGTTAAGTATGTGCATTTCTGGCTGTGAGTCAAAACCTGGCACATTTGAGTGATGACTGGTGCTTATAAAAGTTGTTAGGTCTATGTAAAGAGTATTTAACATGCCTAGGTGTATATTGCAAAACCATGACATGCATGCAGGATTGCTACAATGTCTACTTTCTACTTTACTCGTCTTTTTCCATAATATTTAGCACATCTGAAATGCTATTAGCATGGACAGTCACTCTTCTGCCTTAAATGCTATTCTACAACTGCTCTGTATTCCTGTTTGTTGGAGATGAAAAATGTGATACACAAGGTCACCGTATACTGATCTATTCTACTATATTATGCATGGTTCTGTATGCCTTATTATTTATAGCTGGGAAGTGGTCTAAACAATACTTCAGAACAGCATTAAATTTAGCATCTTATTTCAAAATATATTTCCAAATGATTTCTTACAGCATCGTTAAAATATTCTGTTCCAATCTTTAACAGGATAAAGACAATAAACTGTCCAAACTTCGCTTAAGAAATTCAGATTTGTCAAGAATATGAATGACCACATGCAATTTGAGACCCAGTAAAGTTAACCAACAAACTTTGAACAAAAGATGTTGTTCATGACAACTCCATCTGAAACAAAGCTAACACAAGCAGTGTTGACCCTAACCCTTGTATCTAAATCTACATTTGCCATCTTACAGATCACAAATACATGTACCTAGATCATAGCAACAGGTTCATGGCAGCAAATGTGATTTCAAAATCTGAATGCTGTGGATAATTGACATGTTGGGACTTCAGTTACATGTTTGACATTAATATGTATAACAGTGACAAATTCTCAATCTGAAATTCCATAAACATCAATAAATGGCATCTATGAATGGCATAATTTCATCTCTGAACATGTAATTTAAACTGCTGAAACAAAGATAACAGAAATAACAATAGAACCAGTAAAACTTTTTTCTTTCAACATTTTTTCTTGACAATTTTAAGGGACTTATCATTTTTAAATTGGAGTAAGTTTTTTTAAACTGGCAGATTTTTCAGGAAATCCTTTTCATACATCTTAATGCCTTGGGCTCACAGAGGAAGATACTTGTAAAATAAGAAAAGAACTGATAAGCACTATTAAAAATTTGAACTGTATGAGATAACCCCTAAGACACACATACTTAAATCCTCAACATAATCAGTCAGTGCTCTGTAATGGTTACTAGTGTTGTAACTATGTTTCATGTTGTGATACCAAAATGTGACCCCACATTTCAGCAGAAGTGAAC